>VWYH01010581.1:149418-183401 GCA_013399365.1 Pampusana beccarii
ACAGAGCACTGGAACAGGCTGCCCAGGGAGGTTGTGGAGTCTCCTTCTCTGGAGACGTTCAAAACCTGCCTGGATGCCTTCCTGTGTAACCTGATCTAGGTGTTCCTGCTCCGGCAGGGGGATTGGACTAGATGATCTTTTGAGGTCCCTTCCAATCCCTAACATGCTGTGATACTGTGGTAAGGGAGAAATTCTTTACTGTGAGGGTGATGAGACACTAGACCAGGTTGCCCAGAGAAGTTTTTGATGCTCCGTCATTGCAAGTGTTCAAGGCCGGGCTGGACAGGGCTCTGAACAACTTGATCTACTGAAAGATGTCCCTGCCCATGATAAGGGAGTTGGACTAGATGATCTTTAAAGGTCCTTTCCAAGCCAAATCATGTTATGTTTCTCTGGTTCTGTGATTGTCCAATGGATTGTTTACTCCATACAGAAGAACAGCTTGTTCTAAAGGTTCAGAAAGACCCTGAGCCTCACTTGTTATTATTCTATTCTATTCTATTCTATTCTATTCTATTCTATTCTATTCTATTCTATTCTATTCTATTCTTGTGGATGGATTTATGCCATGAGAAGTAGGTGTTTTTTCCTTCTTGACACTTACATAAATGACTGAATAAGATCCAAAAGAATGTAAAGTTGAGTGATTTTTTGTTTGTTAGTTTCATTTATTAACCTACAGGCAAACATAGAGTGCGTCTAGTCTGCACAATGAACCCCAATGTTAGAGAGATACCTGAGCTAATTCTAAGAAAGATAGCCAGTCCGTGTAAACCCAGCTATGCTGGGTTTGATCCCAGGTGCAGTATAGCCTCTCATTAGAACTAATTACTCTTGGCACAGCAACATGCTGATGCAGCTGTGCAGCTTCCAGAGCTATTTCATTTGGCATTTAGCTCAGGGATCACTGCAGTGTTGGGCATAGATGTGCACTGTCATTTGGTCAAATGACTGAAGCTTTTGCTCATTAGTTCAAATGGCCATTTCATTTGGGAATTAGATAAATGATGAAATCTTCCAGACGCTTAGTCCAATTATTGTAAATACGGTCATTATTTTTGACAACTACCCAATTATTAACAGACAGCCAAGGTACACAGTAATTCCTGCATTACAGTCAAGCAATTTGGATCAATAATTTCTCTCTGAGGTGTTTTTTGGTGGCTTTAATTTTTAGTTATGTCCCTTGAGAAATGTCCTCCTCAAAGCCAGTTCTGTGGTCCAATATGGCACTTCAGGGTAGCATTTGTAGCCCTTTCCACATATTTTCAGCAGCCAGGAACAACCTATCAGTGCAGTTTCAATGTCAGCTTTGGCATGGCCATCTCACCCCTATGCAAATGAGGGCAGCAGGGCAGGTAATGACTTTGGGAAACTATCTTTAAACTCAGCTGTCTAAGTGGGAAAGGCAGACAAGATAGTTGCTTTCAAATCCTGGAAAGCCCTCTATTCTATCCACAGTCTACTGAAGTTAATGGAAAGGATTCTGTTGACTACAGATATGAGACCTGATCTTGACCCTGGTGATGAATTCCGTATAAAGATACATAAACCACTAGCTCTAGATACATTTAGCATCTCTGTGTGTTGATTAAGTTTTCACTCATTTGCAATCAATTCACTGACTTCTATCTACTGTTTTAGTCAGGGAGCCCTTGGTCAGAAGTGTATTTACAAACAAACTGTTTGGAAGTTTGGTGGATGTTGCCCTTACAGAGACAGAATATTTTCAAGCTGTTTTTTTCATGGAACAAGCAAATGAAGTGGAGGGGGAAATATCTGTCTGGCAGGTTTTAGTCTACAGTTTATAGCTTCTTGTTGTACTCTGTTTTACAGCCAAGCGAGTTCCAATTCTAGCTGTAACAAGGCATTTATGTTCTAAGAATGGAATTTCAGAAGGATCCTAAAGAAGTTAGATACCATTCCCTTTTATGTAAGTCAACTAAAACATCAGTGAGTCCCATTGCAGGGTATAAAAATACATCAGGGGAGGTAAAAGAAGTATAAGGGAGGAGATAAAAAATATGTGTTTCAGACAAAGGATAATGGGAGAGAGGGAGAGAAATAGAGAGACAGGCATACAAAACTGACTGTGAAAAGGGTTGTAATCCCTCCTCCTATTTTTTTTTTACAGCTGATGTGTCTTGAGAACCTCCACCTGCTGCTTGGCATGTGTGAGCACCCACCTGTCTGTCAATGTCTCTTTCTTTGCTGGCAGCCTCATTATAGCTAGAGATCCTAGCCTGCAATTTATCAACAAGGATCAAACTAGGAAAACAGTAAAAAAAGAGACTCGAAACACTAGGAGTTCTAGGAAAATGAGAGACCTAGCTGTTCACAGATCTTGAATGCCACAAAAGTCTATCAGCACATTTACCCTAACCTTGTGCATAGCAAAGGACATAGAAGTGCACGCTACTTCCTGTGCAGTTGAGCCTCAGAACTTGTGTTTATCTAAAGTATATCTACCAGAGAGCCTTGAAAGGCAGGACCCAAGGAACACAGAATCCCACAGACACTGCAGCCGTAGAATACCAGGTTGGAAGGAAACACAAGGACAAGATGGCCCAGCACCCTCTCCTGCTGGATCTTAAAAGTGGCCGATGTTGGAGAATCCACCACTTCCCTGGGGAGATTATTCCAATGGCTGATTGTTGTCATAGTGAAAAACTTCCCTCTTGTGTCCAGTTTGAATCTCACCAGGAGTAAATTATACCTGTTAGCCCTCATCTTTTCCATGTAACTCCTTTGAAGAAGAGAGTCTCAGTCTCCTTTGGAGCCACCCTTTAAATACTGGAACATGGTGATGACGTCTGCCCTAAGCCGTCTTTTCTTAAGGCTGAACAAACCCAGTTCTCTCAGCCTTTCCTCATATGGCAGCTTTCCAGTCCTTTGATCATCTGTGTGGCCCTTCTCTGGACTCTCTCCAGCCTAGCCATGTCTTTTTTATATAGCAGTATTCCCAGTGTGGCCTGATGTGCACTGGATAGTGAGACAATGACTTCTTTGTCTCTGCTGGTGATGCCCTTGCTAATGCAACCCAGCATCCTGTTGGCTTTCTTTACCACAGCAGCACACTGGTCATTCACACTGAGCTTGTTGTCCACCAGGATCCCCAGGTTGCTTTCCACAGAGCTGCTCCCCAGCTGAGTAGATCCCAGCCTGTGCTGCACTCCTGGATTATGTTTTCCCAAGTGCAAGACCTTACACTTGTCCTTGTTGAACTTCATAAGGTTTTTGTTAGCCCACTCTTTTGGTCTATCCAGGTCTTCTGGCAGGGTGGCTCGGTCATGTCCCTTCCTTTTTATGGGCAAATGCCTCATAGATTTAGAATGAGGAGATGGTGGGGTCTAAATAGAGCTAAAAAAACAAGATCACAGAACAAAAAATGAAAAGGGCATTTTGTTTTCCAGAGTTGCACTTCCATGTTCTGAACGGATGACTGACAATGACCTGAGACCTTAGAAAATTGAATAGATGAAAGAAACGTGTTCAGATTTGATATATGTAGTTGCACAAGGCACATAAAGAGTAAAACTAAGCCACAAGCCTCCATTTTTTGAGTGAATATATGTGGCAGGAGCACATAAAAATTTCACCCTTGTTCAATTTTATGAAGTTTATGTCACAAAACCTTGTGCTGACTGAATAAACTAAACCCCACTTTCTTTCCTTTTTAAAAAAATTTGTAATTAAGCTATTTCAGACATTTGTTCAGTGTCTGATCCTCATTCTCATTTCTTAGAACAACTGGCTTGTGTTTTATGGTATTAGGTTGAATAGAAAATAAAATTAACACTACGAAAACTCAATTCATGAGCTATAAAGTGACTGACCAGTAGAAATCTATCAGACCCATGCACCTCATTTTCTACATGTTTCTGGAGAAATCCCACACTCATTCAGTGGGTCAATGTGAATAAATAGTCACATGTGCACACGTATGTTAGATATCTTTTAATCATCTTCTTGAAAAGTCTGACAGAATAATACGACTGTCATGTCAACCAAGGATGTGTTCGAGTCAAAGATGCCACATGATGCAAGAGTTGTATGTGTAGATAATGTGAGAGATTGAAAAGTAAACTGTACTTAGGAAAAACCCTAAATAATTGCTACTACATAACTAGTTACACTGAAAAAGTTTGATGTTGTATTGGGTCTGACTGAGATGGAATCAACTTTCTCCACAGCAGCCCATACATGTACTGAAAATGGACTTTGATGAAAAGATTTTTCTGGAATGCTTTGCCTTCCCTAACTATAAGATTAAATATCAAAATATAGTATGAACCTATACAAATGGTACGCTTATGTCAGAGTGAATAATTCTCTCCATTCTCATTATAAGTCTTTCAGACTGTGGTACAGGTTTCAGTTTAAAGACATGCATAAAGCTAAACTATGCAGGCACAAACCTTCTACTTTCTATTTGCCACGTCTCTACACTTTCTCTTTAGAAAGAAGAACAATCTTCCTTTAAAAAATTAAAGATGCTTCCATCCAGAAGACAAAGAGCTTGCAAACAAAGAAGCATTCTTGCAGAGGTTTTTTAAAATCCTGGGTGGGGTTGTACTCAAGGTACCCACAAGCAATATCAACAGTGCCATCAGTTGCCTCAGAATAAGATGAAAAGTCTGCTAAGGGGTTCTTATTTTATGGCCTTGTAGAAAGACAGCTTTTGGTAAGCAAATCAAGCCTGACAGTGAAGAGTTCTGAGATGGTTCTTCAAAGCAAGAAGTCAAAGAAAATTACACACACGACCTTGAAAATAGGCTTGGACACAACATAGAACTTAAGTACTGGAGAGACTTTAATTCCTAATTTGCCTGAGTTTATTGGCAGAAATGCTGAAGTTATAAGACACAGTAACATTAAAATGAAACATCTTTATTTCTTTAGTGGCAAGCTTTGTCTCATACAGATTTTCTGTCTTGTAAAGTGCAAAAGGCCATACAGGCTAAATTTATGGCTTATGAAAGACAGTTCATTCAATAAATGAAATTATTCTATTCAGCTAAGAAGAGGGAGTATAACAGCAATAAAATATGCTTTTAATTTTTTCTTTTGGAAATATCCGATTTTACAGAAAAATATCAGAGGTGTCATATGTATAATAACTTTGGTTTGAAAGAACATTTCTCTATAAAAAGTTTATTCATATCCTTCCATTTTTCATAAAAAGCATTTAATTCAGCCTGATATAATCTCATGAAAATCTGTTAGGCCACATACCAAAATATTTCCCACTGTTTATCAGTATTGTTACTGATAATGATCATGCAGTGGTGCGTCTACCACAATTTAATAGCATTACTGAGCAAGATATTTATAAGACTGCTTTATTAATTCAACCAAACAAGACACCACAGCTGTACTGGAACACTGAGACCATAATTGGGCATCCAGGATTTTTCAGAAGAATTAAAGGGGCACTCTGGCTTTTTTATTTTATCTCTGAGAAAAACAAATCAAATGGAACTCCTGGTCATCTTTACTTCTGTCTGGTATCCTCCTTTGTGAATGCTATAATTGCTAATCCATTTTCTGATAACCCTTTTACCTGATGTTTTGCCACCATGATATAATTAACAGACAAAAATTATATAAACTAAAAACCAGAGGGACAGTCAAAATTATATTTCTTTATTCCAAAATAATCTAAATATTATTAATCACAATTTCTGTTTAATAATATCAGTTACAAAGTTTGCTGAGGATCATGTGGAGGCATGTCTAGTAGAGCCTAACGGACATTTGTAAAATTTCTAAACATATTTTGAATCATCCACTATAAATAGAGCACTGTAGTCCTTGCTAAGAATCTATTTCTTTTTCAGCCATAAAATCTCACGGAGGTCATTACCACTGCATTATAAGTTTGTTGTAAAGATTAATGGCCCCTCAAAAGAAAAAAAAATTTTAAAAGGTAGACTTCTTCTACAGCACTATTTTTGTCAAAATGCATATTTGCCTAAAAAACCTACAGAAACTGGAAAGCTGAAGAAAACAAAAATTTACATCATTGTTTCAGGGTCTGTTGATGTTTTCTTCTAAAAGCTGGTGAGCAAGTTTTTCCAGTATTATTGAAATTCCTAGTTGAAATTTAAAAAAAATCATTTTCAAGGATATGATTTATTCTGGTTAAATTTTACAAGCCAAACTGATTTGATTTCCATCACATGCTAGAGAAAGTTTTCACAATGGCTTCTTTGGAGATGCTTTAACTCCTATGTGAGTTAGAAGGAACTGAACACTGAACGTGCTTATAACTTCTGAAAGCTGACTGAGCAGTAGGTATTTCTAGTAAATATGACTCCTTTCTGTCTTGGAAGTATAAGTGAATTTGTTTACAGTGTAAGACGGGTTCCCTTTTGCTTGGTGTTTCAGCTGCTACAGAGGTTTCCTTTTCGTTTGATGTTGGAAATGGGCCCGTGGAAATCGTTGTTAGATCTCCCAACCAGCTGAATGATGACCAGTGGCATCGGGTCAATGCCGAGAGGAATGTCAAACAGGCCAGCCTGCAGGTAGACCAGTTACCCGTGGAAGTCCGGAAAGCTCCAACAGAAGGACACACGCGACTGGAATTATACAGCCAGCTCTATGTTGGTAAGATGCAGAGTGGGTAACTGGGCTTTGCCCACACGTGCTGAACACTCTTTACCTCGTGTCTTTTCAGCGCTCCTGAAGGACTTCCATGGTGGTGAGGGGAAAAGAAAAAAGAAAGAAAAAAAAAAAAGTCAAGCATGTCCATAATTACAGAAATAAGAAGATGAACTAAGAGAGAAATATTCTGTGCTCTCAACTTGTCATTTTTGTCTTTCCCCACCTCCAGCTCCCGACTGAAAGGGCCAACCTCCTTTTTTGCTGTGTCTTTCTCATGCACAAACGCTTATTCACAGCAGACATGAAAAATTCTGCCTAGCTCTTGCCAGGACTGAGTGTGCCTGCAGTGCCCATCCAGCACTTCCAGCCTCTTTAGTTTTGATAATTGGCCATGCTTTTGTATTCATGGTTCTCAATGCAGTCTTTTCCCTTTAGGCCCATGGGATGTTTGCCCATTCAATGTAGGATGGCATCTCACAGTGTTATCTAAATGCGTTCCCCAGAACCAAGTTAGTCCAGCTGCTTTCTGGAGCTGCTGGTCTCTGCTGTATTTTGGGCAGGCTATTCCAGTAGCACTTCTATTTCTCTGATTGCTAGCCCCAGGACTGTGAAGTGCAGACAAGCCAAGTACCATTAGCTGGAATCAGAACTGCATGAAATGTTGGGCAAAGAAGCACTTTCCTACCTCTCCAGATATCTGTTAACAGAAGAGGGAAGGGAAAAAAGACATTATCTCGTTTTTCTCCTGTGTTAGTCAGGCTTCAACAGCAGAAATGAATTTAAATGGTGTTTAAAACCTTCATGGCCCTAGTAAGCAACAGTGTCACCGCAAATTGTTTATAAGATGTCAGCAGATATGCAGCCATTATTTACAAGCTCAGATTCTCCTTTAATGCCAATTGTGATTCCAATACAAGGCAGTTTCAAAATAAGCTGAAATGTGAAGTTTGTTTAGAAGAGAGACCCATAACCTTTTAAAAGAAATACCAAGCATTTTGCTGAAAATAGGAAGATCTGGATGTTTTTTTTCCAGAACAAATACTTAGGGAATTGTTAACAATGATGATTATTTTTATTGGTAGTTTTGAATTAACAATTATACCAGCAATGTTTTGTAATACCTAGTACCTTTATTGACAAAATCTGAATGTCCAAGTCTGCACCAGATTTTCTTTCTTTCTGAATCATAGCGATTTTGTATAACCGAGTGATTGGAGAACACATCTCAAAGAATAGAGCCTCTGATTTAAGTTTTTACCCAGAGTTAGAAAAAGAATTGATTTGCGTTGGAATGTCCCAAATGAACACCCTGAACATCAAGACCTGGAGACTAATACTGAACAAGAATTGTTTCAGTGCCTCCTGTTCCATTTTCTGTAGAATAAATATCTTTTGGCCCACAAGAGAGCCTGAGGGATGATGACTTCATGTCCTAGTGTCCTAACTCACTGGGAGAGGAAAGAATTAGATGAATTAGGGTATTTTTCATCATTGCAGTGTATACTAGTTTACATAGAATGGAAGCACATCAGAATGCCCCTTACCCTGCGCACTCAGCAGAGACGCAAGCGTTGCCTCTTCTTACTCCAAATCATGCAGCTACTGAGAGCTGATTTGAAGCAGCCCTCTCTCCTTGGTTTGTCTTTAGTCCTCTTCCCCATTTGGGTAAATATCAGCCTCAATGCTCTGTGGTGATGAGCATTCAGATCTCCTCAGGGACTCCTGAGCACCTGCGGCACTGTGGCAGTCAAAGAGATGAGAGGGTGAGGAGAAAGAACGACAGTCACTCATTATTATTTCTTTTCATTTTTAGTGTGTTTGTTTTGTTTCTAATCCACCCCCAGATAAGACTTCCCGAGGTGAAATCACATTTTTCAGCAAGTTTTTACCAGGGGAAAAAAGGAACAGTTCTTAATTGACTGCTAAAAAAAGCCATCTCAATCTAAATTTTTTTGTTATGTCCTTCACCCTATACTCAGGCAACTAAACAATATACACGATGTTGCCTGGAAATTAACATCTCTACTTTCTATTGCAACTGAGAGTGGAGATTTAAATCTTTTCCTTCTTTCCTCATCGTGGATTTGAAAAAATGTAACACTGCATAACATATTATGGCATTATTATTAGCGTCCATCATCACTGATCATATGGAGAGTAAGGCTATACCTTAGCGATAGAGCCAAGCCCATTTCTTCCACTGTTATCTCTAAAAAATATTGAAATGAAACTAAGTCTTACAGTGGAGGACTAGAATCTCTAATGCGTAATCAGCATCAAGCAAACACGCCTGCTATTTATGCTTACTTGTATGGTATCAAAAGGTTAGATTTAATTAATGTCATTGTCATTAGGACAAGGGAATTCCTTGCGTTTACAAAGAAGTTACTTATATCCAGCTGTTGTCACAAGTTTAGCAGGATATTTCTTGCAAAGCAACAACAATAAAATCAGTTCAGTGTTGTCTCACAGTTTTACATTCCTCCTCAGGTGCTGCAGGAGGCCAGCGAGGCTTCCTAGGTTGCATTCGTTCGCTAAGGATGAATGGGGTGACACTGGATCTGGAAGAGAGAGCGAAAGTCACACCAGGGGTGAAGCCTGGCTGCTCTGGCCATTGCACAAGCTACGGAATGTACTGCGCCAATGGTGGTAAATGTGTCGAGAAATACAATGGCTACTCCTGTGACTGCTCCAAAACTGCCTATGATGGACCATTTTGCATTAAAGGTAAATGCTTTAGTGCAGGAGGCACAGCAAGGGAGAACTATCTGCCTGAGAAAAAACACAACAGAATCACTGTTTCAGCTTTTATTAATTAAAGAAGTAAATCCTGTTTAATACTACTTACAGACAAGTCAAATGATATACCCAGGATTTAAATGCGATGATTTAAAACCACATCTCTCATTAGTACAAATATATTTTACCTATTTAAATCAAATAGCGCAACAACAAAATGCATCAAGGAATGCCTGCAGTCATAGCAGGTCTGGCAGGGGCTGTATTACATAGTCTTGAGCTGTTGAACAATGTCATGGTTACCTCTTTAGAAAAAAACATGGATTTAAATGAAAGCTGCCTAGTCTCATTCAGAAACATACCTGGAGATACATAGATGTGAGCTTTGGGTTGAATAACTTATAAATTAGATGGCCATAGTTTGGATTAAAAATTTTATCCATCTATAACCAGATCAAGTCTAATAGTAGCTTGAACTGTGTTAGAGATTTTACTTGCTAGGGTAAGCGAAGGTACAGAGCTCCCATGTCTATGTCTGTCCTTTGGAAATTCCCAATGTATGATCTGAATTTTCAAAATCAATTATTGTAAGAGACCAATTTACTATGGACACACATGCCTACATAAGAAAGAAAGACAGGAAGTGAGGGAAAGAGGGATCTTACATACAAGACAAAACAAAAAGACAAAAAAGCGAGAATGAAGATGCTAATTTATTTCCACATGTTTTTGTTTTCATTATTTTGACCAGGAATTATTGTGACGAAGTAAATAGTAATGGCAATATATTTTTCAAAATGTTTTCACAATTTGCAAGCTTTGTGACCATTCATTTTTTCCCATTACTTTTATAGGATATTCTCATTATATTCTTGAATTATTCTTCTCAACACCTCTAAAGGTTTTGTCAGATTTAGCTGAGGTGCTAATATCTCTCAACAGCTCACTTTCACTGTTCTTTTATTGTAACACAAAATCATCCAGTCTGTTGCTTTTCCTAATAATTTTGAAGCTTTCTCAAATACTACTAATCCTGCAGTTTCAGCTAAAAATCATGAAGGCTCTTCTCATCAGTATCTATCGTGTTAAAAAAACCTCTAGTGTCATGAACTCCTTTTGTGCTTCTAGGTTACCCACTGTACCAGGAATCTTGCAGGCAGGATAAGTCACCAGTCACCAGAAAGCTCACCAGGGAAAGCTCCTGTCCTTTGACATTCTGGTTTCTAACTCCTTCATAACCTGTCTTTTTTCTTTTTTTCCAAGTCAACCTTTGAGGATTACTTTGCAAGTATCCATACCCTGCTCCCTTCCTGACACATTTAGAACAAGCCAAGTTTATAACAGAAAGAGGCAGTCTTTTAACCTGATGCTGGGTTATGGTCCGTATTTTCTCCTCACACACTTCTGCAACCTTCATTTATATCCATTTATATCCATCTTCATTTCATTTTATGAAAACAGAGCTTTGTCCAATGCTGATGCTGCTCACGCATTGGAGCGCCCTCTTTTAAAAGCTAAGGGATTGTTTTCATGTCACCAGATATTCTGATGAATCTCTAGCATTATTATTTTGTAAATCCCAATAAACATGATGTATTTCTAGTGCAGCAGAAGCGAAGCAGCTGCTGCTCTAAGTGTTGGCTTCCACCCTGCTTGCATGCAGGAATTTCATCAGGGTTCACCATGCTGTATTGCTTCAAAGAAAAAGTTTAAAACATATTCATCACATTGGGTACATAGAGTAACTCCTGGAAATATAAGTACAGTGATTTCAGTTAATTTAGCAAATGGTTTGTCATGAGTTGAAGAATAGCAGTGCATATTTAGTATTTATGTTTGCTACTGCATTTATGTAGAGGAAACACATTCAGGCTAGAACTAGGTCAGTCTCTTACAGATCACACATGTTGAATCAAAAGAAAAAGAAAAGAATTGCTGCCATGACATATTCAGTGAATTCACTTTTAAATGTTATTCTGTATTGCCCAAACTCATCACAGTGGCTTTTATTTGTGTTTTTCTGTTTCTTTTCTGGACAGATAAAACCCAAACTTCTGCCAAAACTAGCTCTAAGCTAAAGTGTTTTATTTTTCCTCGATGTGGAGCTAACAGAATAAAAACCACAATTAGGGGAATAATTGAGCAACTAGCACAGAAAAACCCTGGTTTTGTCTGGTCTGTAAGCACTGTCATAGCAACAGCAGTAATATTGTACTATATTATACCATAATATTCTCCTTATCAGCCTCCCAGTCCAGCCAAAACCCTGAAGCTCTGACAGTGATACTCTGGGCACACAGTAAAACTTGCTGTAAGCTACTGCTGCTGGAGGGCAGAAGGTCATGCAAAGTTACTCATGCTTGCATGGGGATCTCTGCACCACACAGTATTGTGCCATTTAAACATGACAACAGGTCTCTACTTTAAATATCAAAACTATTCCAGGCAAAAAAAAATATCTAAATCCTTAAGACCTTATGTGCAAAATGCAAATTACCAGTTTCCTGTCAGTTAGTGCTGAAAACTGCTGTACTCACCTAGAATATCCCCAAGTATGACTTAGTGTGAGTGACTTCATGGGGCTTCTCTGTAGAAACAGCAAGGTGGCACTGCGATAGAGTTAGAGGATAAATTAAACACAAAAAGGACTCCTTTTGGGGCATCCTGTGATCAAAATCGTTGTAAAACTTCTATAACAAACAGTGCTGTTAATGAGAATGTGAAAGAAAAGGATCCTACATTTTCTTTTAATATCAGCTCCTGGAATCTTCTACAGTGTCGTCTTGGTCCACGACTGTCACGTCCTGCCCAGAGGTATGAGGTGGGGGGAGAGGTGACTCAGGTTCGTGGGTCCCTTTGGTTGGAAAACAGTGCACACAGTACTTAAGGTCCGTAAACAAAAGGCTTTTATTTTGCAGCTTGGACCGATTAGCAAATGATTTGGTGACAGAAAGGTTTACGTTACTGTAAGGTCAACTGGTAAACATAAAACATTTGCGGTGTATGCGGCACTGTAAACCTTGTGTTACTGTATTACTTATAAAAACGGAAGCCAAAGTATAGAAGTATAGGAAAGAAAGAGAAGAGAGAGAAAGATTTCACCATCCTTACGGCTCCGCTTTGTGTGTGATGGAGTTCTCAGTCTCGGATCCAGTGATGTGCGGTGTTCTCCTGTGTCTTGTTCAGTTCATGCGGTGACACTGGTGGGTGCAGTGGTCCTACAGTATAGCAAAATAAATACTGGCGAAACAGCCAAGTATATTTTACTTAAATAAGGCATGTGTGTATATATATATATATACACACATATATATATATATATAAAATTTCTTGGAAAATAGCATGGAATCTTTCTCTAATCTAATGTTTCAATTCATTTTTCATTAACACTTTCCCCTCTTTAAAAGCACTGAAATGTCTGTGAACATATTTTCAAAAACTATATCCTCTGTTTTCAAGCAATTCCATTCTTTATGGCAAGGACATAGTTGAATACTGCTCTATCACTTGTGGTTTTCTAACATGCACCACAGTATGCAGTTGGATGCTGTGATGTTGAGTGAGTCTGCTATGGGGCAAGCAAGAATATTTCCTTTGTTACCTTCACTGGGATTTCATGTCAGCTGCTAAGAAATAACAAGATTAGTGCTTTGCACAGTAAAATAGGACTAGGTTTTATTTTACTCCTCTGAGTAAATCTTACAGGCCAAGCAGCTCTGTTGATAATCAATAGTGTCTGACTGTTTAAGTCATCATATTCAAACACATACCAGATATTACCAGAAAAACATTCTACTCAGGAGGAATGGTGACATAATACAATATCCTTGGATATACCACAGTCTTCCTGTTGATTATAATATGCCACAGGAAACTTCTCTTATTAAAAAAAAAAATATATTATTTTGATATTAAAGTCACTCCCCTGTTGTAAACATTTGGGGGTTAGTTACATACTGAAACTGCTAGCAGAAGAAGTGATAGAAAAAAAGATCAAAGCAAAAAAAAAGATCATTACTATAAATAAATCGCTACAGAATGGTTTGTAAGTAGTAAACACATCTCACAATAAAACCAGGCCTAACATGCTGTGGATTCTTTGCTGATCAAATCCATCCTTAGAGCTACTGATTGATGACTGACAAGAAATTGCATTGTCTCCAGCCATATTAGCGGCAGATCACAATGTGATTGATGTGGTAGTGACCTGGAAATTACACTATTTTTTTTTTTACAAGGGCAAAAAAGTGAAAAAATGCAGTCTGACATCTATTTTAACTTTATTTTTGTTTTGTATTTGGGGCATATGCAATTGGTTTCTCCTATCATTGATCAGAGAAATTGTTCTGAGGAATACCTGCAGTATTTCCGCAGTCCTACAGATTGCGTTCTGACCTTTCCCTGTCCTTTGCTTATGCACAAATTCTCTTTTTCTTTTCTCCCACAGCTGTCTTATCATCACTAAAGCATTTTTAATAAAACAATTAAATTTTGTTCCTTTAAAAAACAAACTATTTCCTTCCAGTCAAATGCTGAAATGGCTAAGCAGAGCATGTGGCAGCACTGTGATGTGGAGGATCCCACAGGGAAAAAAGCGTTCCTCTTTTTGGTATTGAAGTGCTGTGGATCAACTGCAGGAGAAGAAATTGCCCACCACCAAGACAGTGTAGCCAAAAAATAAAAATTAGATAACTGATGCTGTGACTCATGTGCCTTTCAGGTGTGCTGGAAGGGTAAATTCAAAGCTTCCCAGTTTCTATAGTCACTCAATTTGCATAGACAAACACCAAGGGTATGAGCAGTGTATACACTTTTTTCTTTATTTCATGTAAAGCTCAGATTCACAGTGTGAATTATTGCAGTCCTTATGCCAATGCCCAAAATGACCTTCTTTATGTTTTTTGTTTGTTTGTTTTATATTTGCATGAATACTGAAAGCACTTATGCTAGTACTGTCATAGTTGGATTTCCTTCCTTTCTTGCTCCCTTATCTGCCTCAAAGAGTAAAATAATCTTTTTACTAGGGTGAGTGGATGCAAAAATGACATACCAGTTCTGGCTCTATAGCACATGTATGAAGCAGCTCTGCACCCTTCTGCAGACTCTTAGACTGACACTTGGTCATCTCCAAATTCTGCCCTGGTTATACCTGTTTAACTCCCTTTATATTGCTGGTTGCAAACACATTTCATTGGTTTGGTGTAAGTAATGGGGAGGTGGTTGTTCAAGTGGTTTAAGGTAACTAACTTCTTAGTTTCCATTGCTCATAATCCAAGAACCTGGAAAATCAAGACAACATTCCCACCCACCTCCCAAAAAGATCTTCTATTCACAACATGATTGTCATCTGTTAGCCAAAAGTTATATCAGAAATCTTCCCTAGGTTGGGAATGTCAGGCTCCCAGTCTGGTTAGTCTGCATGCTGCAGTCAGGTTTTTCTACCTGTAGATCAAACTTCAGGACTTGAGTGTTAGCCTTGACTGAGTAAATATATATACTTACCAAAAAATATATACTCTGTAAAGCTATTCCATTCTGCTGTCCTGTCAATACTGTCGTATTAAACATGCACAGTTGTGCTCTAGTGCCTTGAAGATTATATTTCACTTAATTTGCAATAATTCTTTTATTGGAAAAAAAATTTTGCTTTTTCTTTTAAAAGCAAAACTAACCTTCCCTATACTACTTACATATCTCAGAGGTATCATCCTGATTATAAACTTAACTTGCCACACTACTTGTCATCCATAATAAATTACTTTTTAAATGCAAGGAGTTCTTATTCTGTATTCAGAAAGCAAATAAATCAGGATAGTAAGCTAAAAAAATACTAAGAACCAGCTCAGAAAATGTGATAAACGTTAAGTTTCTTTGTCAGCTAAGTATAATAGGCCTGTTCTGGTGTCATTGCTCACTGGATACAGATGTTTTATGAAAGACGAGTAGAGCAGCTTCAGCAACATTGCCAGCTGCTGCATACCTATACAAAGGCAACTGAGAGATTTGAGTTTCTCGCAGCAGACACCTGTGTGCAATATTTATAAACCTGCATGGAGTATCTTTTATTCACCTGATTTGAGTAGTATTGTCACCTCACAAGCTGACAAGTTATTTATCCTTACAATAGCTCTGTGATGCAAGAAAATGTTTTTATTATGGTAATGCAGAAGTGAACGAGATGATGAGGGAGGCAAGAAGCTGCTCACTTGGAGAGCGAATACCTGTGGTACAGGAAGGAACTGAACACAGATCTAAACTATCAAAGTTGTCAGTCTGAATACTGTGCAATCAATCATCAAATGGCAGTCTCTAATACTTCTCAAATGACTCTTGCAAAGCTGCAAGGTTTTCTCTCAGATTACCTAAAGAGCACCTCCTAAGACTCCCTGGCTACAAGTCATGAAACCTGGTCTGTTGTATATTTGACATTACATTTTTCTTCATCCATCCTGTTTTATTTGATTTTTTTTAACAACTATGGATATTTCCATTAAAAAAGGAGCTGGCTATTCATTTAGATTCAGCAGAGAATATACAGAACAAGTTGCCATTCCCTTATTCTCGGCCTGCTGTCCCAGATATCAGCTCGAACAGCCATAGCTATAGAAAGTGTATAGTAATTTCACATCAGTGCAGAACGAACCACAGCTGAGATTTTCCTGACATTTTTAGGCTTTCCTTGGTATGTGCACTTCTGTTGAAGTATAGCAAGGCAGAATGAAAGGGACGAGCTTTACAGGGCAGTTGTAGGAGGTTTGCTGCCATGGGCTCTCCGTATGTAGTTAATGGAGGTAGAAATAGTGGTTCCTGTGAGGAAGGTTCAGAGCTCAGCCTTACTTAGCTATGCCAAACTGCTTCCTGGCAGAATCTGCCTGTCAGCACTGACTAGGGAGGCTTGAAGATGCAATGAATTGGGTGGCTTAACCTCATCTTCCCTGACACGCATCCTGTTCTACTGAAGGTAGCAGGAAACTTTGTATGGATTTATGATCAGGCCCCACAGGCTATGACACTTGAAGATGCAGAACAGAACCTTTAAATCCCCACATCTTAGTTTCATGAACTAAATACTGTGAGGCTGAAGGCAGAATTGGGTGAGCTAACCAGTTAAAAGTTAGATGTTGCCATCTTCAAAGCACTTAAAGTAAATTCTGTCCCAGATCAACAGCTGAGAAATTCTGACCCTTTACTGATGTCCTATGGCCAGGATGTATCTCAGCAAACAGTCCACGAATGTGACCACAGCCTGGAAGTAGCTTCAATTTCTGGTGCTCTCTAGAACATTTTTAGTCACAAGCCAGACAAGCAAGCTCTAGTTAATCTATGTTCAATATTCTTAACTGTATGAGTAATCAAAAAGGAAAGAAAATTATGCACCAGCAAGCAGGTGTTATTCAACTCTGTAAGTTGCCCTAACAATCTTTGTACACGCACCAAGTGTCAGAATGCCTCCAGTGACTGTCCTTGCTTAGGATTTTTTAAATGCTGCTTTTCACATCCAGAACTTCGTGCAGGGAAGACATAGTGTTGAGCACTGGCAAGCAGCACCACAGAGTAATACTTTCAATTTACCAGCTGTTGCAAGGCCAAGGACACATTTAAGGCCTCCAGATGGGTCATGCATACACCTCTAAGAAGGCATTTCAAGTAGCTTTGTGAAACAAAGCGGGGAGAATTTTTCATGTGTCCTGGCCAGGCTTCATAGTTGTCAGGATTTTGTCTCCAGCTTCTCTGAGGCAGGGATTTTACACTGTTACTGCCTATTAATAAGATTTTTTTGAAGGCCCAACATAAAAAAAAAAAACAAAAAAACAAAAAAACAAATACAGTAATACCAGAGAAGTAACCGGCATTCCCTTCTCCTTGATCCCCAGGTGAAAGGAGACACAGGCCAGGTCTTGAGTTTACTCGGAAAAATGTGAAGTGACAGTTGTGAGCCAGTGGTAGCTATCCTACTGCAGAAGGTACATTTTTTACAGTGCCACTCCTGAAAAGTTCCTGTGTTTGAACTGGCGGGTTGGGTTTTTCTGGTAGCTGCACAGACCTCTTGCACCTCTATTTATTAGGAATAATATCTTGTACTTGATTCATGACAATCCCTATTAACATTTGTATCCTGACTGTCAGCACAGAGGCAATTCCATTGCCGTAAAGCCTGCTGAATTCTGAATCTTTTATATATGCCTCTAGATAGAAAACCTTGCTGAAACCTTCAGCCAGACCTGTACAGTGCTGGCAATGCTCTAAGCAAGTGAGGAAAAAGTAATGGAGAAAGAAGACAAATTCTAAATGTGCGTGAGTAAATGGCTAACAGAATCATTATAACTACCCGAGAAGAACGAATGCTGACATTTCACTGATGTTAAACCAGCAGCAAAGGAGAATCAGGTTGCTACTTTCTTAGGCCTACAACACTGGCCCAGAAATGTCATGAGATTGTGGAATTTTTTTAAGATAAATGTGGGGGTTTTAGCTATTTGGCTTTTTCCTCCAGTTTTATAACACTTCTGATCCTGGACATAGACAGAGTGCACAAAAAGAAAAGTAGCTGAATGGGGAGAGGGGGACTGGGAGGTGGCTTGTAACCTTCAAAATAAGATTAATTGTAGTCTTCAAAATACGTTTGTCGGTTCTCAGTATGTGTGCATTTTGTGTGGAAGTTTTGGATCAGCTTTTGCATCATCCCTTTCAAATTAAAGCCAGACAATTTTGTAAAATATATTCAGTTCACACTGGGGATAGGCATCTCGCTCAATAAAATAATTTCTAGTGATCCACAAATCCTGTTCTGGGTTCCTCTACAAAGCAAGCCCAAACTGTACGTATTTGCAGAGTCAACAGAGGATGGCAACACTGTGTACTGGTGTAGAAATAGGTACTGATTTCCAAAGAAAACTCATCTGTTACCACCACATTAATTTCCTCAAAGCTTCTGTCTTGCAAGGGCAGTTTGCAGAGGAACCCTTCACTGCACCTTATTGCCTGATCCCCAAGGCTAATTTTTTTCAGACAGCGTTTGAAATATTACAAAAGAAAGCAGAGAGTGAGGCATGGTAACATCATACACATTTCAGAAACAGGGTTTATGCTGTGTTTTACCTATTTTATTCACGCAGCTTGAATGGTTTTCTGAATGAAGGACTTCAATATTCCTTCTGTCAGAGCTTCAGGCAGAGGATACACTTGTGACCTCCAAGTAGATCGTTTTTTCATTGACGAGCTCTGAACATTTCCAAATTGTCTTATGCCTCTGTTCATTATAGAGAAAATTATCCTTTAGCTTTTTATAATGTTTCCTTATCGTTTAAAGAGCCTGCTCCTGTGAGCTGCTGAGCACTTTGCAGCCCCGCTGCAAGGACCTCAGCTTCATTCAGTAAAGAGTGTAATCATGTGCATCAACTTCTTTGCTGAGCTGGAACATGAAGGAATTCAATATCTTCCTGTTAAGGGCCTAATACACTCGCACAAAATTCGCGAAGTGAACCTTCCTCTTAAAAGAGATGTTGTGCATATGAGGAGAAATTTGAGGCTCATTACAGTACCTTATGTGCCTGTAGCAATACAGCTATACTGAATATCATTTTTCTTAGCACAAATCAACTTAAACATACAGAACATTCTTAGCTTTGTCAAGAAATCCTTTTGGGAAAAAGAAGTCTTACCATTTCAGAGAGCATCATTTACTTAAAGCTTTCTTTTTAGTAATGAACATTTAACATAGCAATTCATAACTTCTACCGCTGTGGAAAATGCATTGCGTGTTTTCCAGGTCAGCCCCAGAGCAGCGCTGAGGTCAAGACTGCAGGTCCCAGTATGCCCAAGCACGTGAGGCCCTGGGCAAGCACAGTGCTGGGCAATCCTGAAGATCGCTCCTAAAATAAGAGGCATGGCAAGCAGTAAACAGGCTGGAGGCAAACCTAATTTTGCATTGGTATTCTGGGTGCGTGTGTGGAGCCTCTGCAAGGGAGTTGCGGTGCCCGCTGGCAGAGTGTGGGGCGCACTGGGGCCCAGCGCCCTGGCTCTGGCAAGCAGCTCTGGCAGGGCCGCATCATCATTATTGACACAGCATCTGCCCAAGGAGCAGCTTGTCTGAGCTACAAGCAGAGGTTGAAGAAGAATAAATTAGAGGTCATAGGGATATTTTTTTAAGCCAGTCTTGCAAATACTTAGAGCGACACTGTATGCCGCTTCAGATTTGTAAGCGTTAATGCTTATTTCAATGCTGCTGTATGGCGGCAGAAGGCATCACAATTTGAGGAAGTGTTTTCAGGATAGGGCCCCTTCACTTTTAATCCAGGGGTACTGAGGTTGAGTCTACTGCAAAATATAATTGTTAAACTGAATTGCCTCTTCCATAACTGTTTCAGGGTGAGTTAGGGTTTCTCCAATAAAATAGTAGCTATAAATCTACAAGGGTGATTGAATTATTTATAGCACCTTGGAGGCACAACTTGACTCCATGTTTTATATAGCCACACAGTGACAGTGACTATGATATTTTGAGTTTGGGATAATTTTTATATGGTTACAGGAAAACATAAAGCTTTTCCAGCACTAAATTTGGCAAAATTCTGGAAAGGAGCATCAGTAAACTCTATTATGATTTTATCTGTCTTCTTATCTTTTTTCTTTTCAGCTACTCTGAATGAAGTCTGCAGACTCATTCCTGGCTTGCTCTGTATCACTGCACAGCTTGTAAAATGCACATCTTGCTTCATATGTCTTGAGATAAAGCTTTTGCTTAGAATTGTGTAAAGACTCCAAATACTAAGAATAAAAACTAAATGTCTTTTAAAATAAAGACAGTGTGTTGATTTTTCAGCAGTTTAGATGGGCAATTTTGTACCAATCTTCGGCAAGTTGGCATCATGTAGGAAGATGAGAAATGACAAAAGTTTTTTTTTAAATGACTGGTCACCTCTTCAAGCATTGCTTATAACCATTCTTTAAATATATTACTCATATGCTATGCTCATAATGTTTATTCATCGTTCTTTAATCGCTGATGAAATGTTCATAAACACACCTTCTTATTTAGGTTCACATGTAATTTAAAAATTTCCTTTAATGACGTTGTCCCAGACAGCAAAGCCTATCCAGGACCACAATGTCACTGAATGAATAACTGCCATAGGAAGCCAGTCCAGTGATCCCCAACAGACTTACTAGGTTAAACACTACAAATGGTAGGCAGCTGTGCTGTGATTCCCATTGGAGACTGTCAAAGGCAGCCTTCCCTGTAAGAATGTCAACCTTGAATTATGTTTTTAATGTTGACAAATAGGCAGGACTGTTATTATGAGAAGTAATAACAATGGTTTTCAGCTGAAAGTATTAATTTTGCCAAAAAATAGTTCTGTTTTCTGTCAAGAGTATTGACAGACATTTTTGTCTCAAACTGGTTTGAAAACTTTGTCTGTGTAGCACCTCCTGGGAGCTACAGTTCAGGTGTCTCTTGCCTTGTTCCCCACTGATCAAGCTCCTCAGTTAATTATATCTCCCATGAGGACATCCAGGTTTTGCAGTGCTCAAGAAAGATTGTGCTAGCAGTGGATAACTTTCTAGCATTGTGTCCAGTCCTATTCCAAATCTTTCAGGTGCTGGAATTGCCATCGTTCCTTTGTGAAGTCCTTCCAAATCCATTCAGATTTGCTGCTCAGAATTGCTGGTTTTCCTTTTCCTTGACACTGTTTGCTTACTGTGACCCTTAAAACTCTCTTCCTTGTATCTCCTTCTTTGGAGCATTATCCACTGCAAGACTTCAATGAGAAAAAAATCTGAAGCATGGATCCTCCGGTCTATAGTATTGATATGAGATATAAGCATAGAACTTCTGTGTGACCCGAAGGAAATCTTTCCTTTGCTCTGCTAGGTACCTGCCAATAAAATGGAGGTTGTCCTTTTCTTTCTTGTTGGAAAATAGTGAGAGTCTTGACCTAAATATTGGGTAAGCGCTTAAATAATGCAGCAGTAGAAACATGCACAGATTAGTACTGATCAAGTCAGTAGTAGTAAGTTTCATCCAAAAGGTCTCAGCACATTTAATTTCTCCTTTTTTTTTTTTTCTCCTATGTCCAAGATGTTGGAGCATTTTTTGAAGAGGGCACGTGGCTTCGTTACAATTTCCACTCCCCAGGGACCAGCATGAAGGATTTAGTTAGCCGAACACTTTTGAGTTCTACAGATCCGGAGATCACAGCACCCGACCTCAACTTGAATAAAGAAGAGCTCAGCTTCAGCTTCAGTACCACCAAGTCCCCATGTGTCCTATTGTACATCAGCTCCTATACCCAAGACTTCATGGCTGTGCTTGTCAAGCCATCTGGTAAGCAACTGCTCTGGGCTCTCTCCATTGAAGGTACAATTGATAACACCAACATTCAGCTGAAGCTCTGAACTAATGAGAAAGTCTTTTCACATTTGTCACATGAAAGTAAAGTATGTAGGACCAGAACCCGTATTCTGCTGTACTAGATTTTGTACTGATGTAACTTTTCAATTTAGCGGGGTTTCGGTAGCCAACCCTTCTTCTCAAAACAACATGGAAAGCAAACAAACCAACCAAATAAAAAAAACAACAACAACAACAACAAAAAAAAAAAAAAAAAAAAAAACCTCCCCTGCTGTAACAGTCAGATCCATCCCATGAACTAGCATTATGGAGGGGACAAGTAGACATCCACATGTAGGCATCTACTGAACACGTAGGCATGCTGAACTCATGACAGTATCACCAGTTGTCAGGGGAAAGTGTAATGTACTGTTCTTTGGAAAACCTGGATACCCACTGAAGTGGCTCTAATATCGATGTAGCTTAATATATAAGATCCTAAACATTTTGGGGATGGTTGAAGGTTGGATGTAAACCATTTGCTGTTACAATATTAAAACTATATATAAACTGAATATACTTTGATTCCAGATACTGCCTTGGTGCTCCATGAAAATCATAACTAGGATGATTTTACTACTATTCTGTTTTATGGTATAAGTTAATATGAGTGTTAATATGTATAAGTTAATATGAGACAGAAGGCACGAGAGAAGTCCCGTGTCAGATATCTAAACTGCTCTTTTGTGCAGAATGTTTCCAGTTTTGATAAATAATAGGGTCTGCATGTCCCTTTTCAAATATCCTTCCTTTTAATCAAATATTAAAATCTGTTATAAAGAGCAGACACTTCACATTTGTTTAGAAAAGAAAAAGCTGTCTGGCAGTATGTAATGAATATCAATTAACGATTTTTGACTATACTTTTCTAACAACGTAACCTGAGATTTTCATTTCACGATATGTTATTACATTTCCATAAAAGTCCAGATCACCTGTCAATCACAAGTGTGAGAGCAAGAAAGTCTCATGTAGATTATGTCAGTGTTAATTAATTGTAATTTTGCCTTTATTCAATGCATATGAATGGTTTATTATTTAGAAAACATCATGCTTCGTATAACTCCAAAGAATTTTGCTTCAGCAAGGCTAATAGTCTCCACAATAAAGTGCTACTTGATGTGTGCAAATTTGTATGAATCGTCTATATTGTTCAAGGCATAGTTCCGATTTGTTTGGTTTGCAATCTGGAGTTGTTTACAAACATTTCGGTTTTGCAATGCTGATCATTGTCACACTTCTAGGTTATGAACTAGAAACAATTTTCAGCCCAGTAACTTTATAATCTCAAACACTAGCTCTTCTCCTACTGCAGAGACCAGCTCTGAGAGCAATTTAAGTGTAGAATTATAACAGTTGTATGTGAAGATAAAAGAGGGGGGAATAACTAGTGAATAAAGATCAAAATACCTGAGTGTGCTTTTTACATTTCTTTCACTAGGGTATCTGCAAATTCGGTACAGCCTAGGAGGCACCAAAGAGCCATATAACATTGATGTTGACCACAGAAACATGGCTAATGGACAGCCCCATACTGTTAACATCACACGGAATGCATGGGACATAGCACTGCAGGTAAGTCGTAGGTTCTTTGTTTCCATTCCTTGTAGCTTGTACCGTTTTGTATCTTGATGATCTCCGTCCCTCTGAAGACATGAGTGCAATTTAGGAAACAAAAATATAGTAGATAGGATTCTGCTTGTAGATCACATTCCTAGGAGTTAACAAAAGCTATTCTTTCCCTTATTTCATCAGGTCATGTTGTTCTGAAATCCTCATTCTAGTGTGATGACAGCTGGGCTAATACAGATGTCACTGCAGATGCTCAAGGGCATCAGAGACATCTGGGCTGATAGATAGCATGGGACGTAAGGCAAACTCACACCATTCTTAAGCAGCAGAGCTGGAAGCCAGGAAGGATACCCTACAGCATCTTAAATGTCAGATGAGCCTGATGCACAGACAACTAAATATCATGCCATACGTCCTGAGTCTGCAAATAAGAATGTCTTTAAATTTAAATTTACCTTGCAATCCAGTGAAATCGGAAGAGCTGTTCCACAAAGATGAGCAGATGCTTAAGTGTTTGTGTGATGAGAATCTGAGACAGAGAGCGTTATTGAAAGCACATAGCTTTGGCTTATTAAGGTTTTGGTACAGCACAGGCGTGAACTTCATCTCTCTGTATCTCAGTTGAGATAGTATAATACTATTTCAATAACTGCGGGGGGTGCAGCAAGAAGCAATCAGTGTTTCCAGGCAGCTTTCTCTCTGTGGTCATTACAGCACTCTGTTTTAGTTCCCTGGTTGTCACATCTGCAAACGTGGCAATTGCAGCAGGGCATAAGAACAGTTTTGGTGGCAGGAGAGTGAGGTATAAGGGATAGATTAATCTGGATTTGATAGTTCATCGGAAGTAAAACAAAACCAATAACAAATGAAATATAAAAAGGGGAAGTTCCTTGGGAATCAAGCCAAAAGATGAAAGGTAGTAGCTGTCACAGTATCATCCATCTAAAGATTAAAATAGATCTCTGACAGTTATTGTTTCAGGACATCAAAAGGAAAACTTTTCAGTGGATTGTAATGTCATTTGACTGAGGCTGTCAGAACTCAGAATAACACTGGATGCATTCAAGTAGAATTGTCTTAAAATTATTTGCAAAATTCTAGATAATCTAAAAAATATATAGGTGATACATCTGAACACTTTTCAGGCAAAAGTCTGGAAGTTTGGAGGGGTATATATTGATGGGTGCATCTTTCTTGCATGCTGTTCCATTTGGATTTATTTTTCTTACTGCTAAGTGGAAACTAAAGAAGGCCTACAGTTAGGTTCCCTTCTCTGTTAAATGCTGGAGTCATAGCTGGCTGATTTAGGCAAAACAAAATAAATCATTTTCTGAAGGGATCAGATGAGATGCCTTGTCCAGTTGGAAAATGCATACACATTAAGTATCGTAGCCTTGCATGAACTCACATTTGGGGCCCAACAATTTTTTTATGCCAGTATTTTATGAGACCGCTACCTATCTAGGGCTTTGAAGAGCAAGAAACATTTTCATTAGTGTTGCTATACTGGGGTAAGAATTTCTTAATCTAGTCAGTGTGATTAAAACACAGCTGATTCATGTAATCAGAAAGCAGATACATTTGAGGCTTATTAAATTAGAAGGTCTGACACACATGCAAGAACAGGGAAAGGAGGGACCCATACAAAGCAAATCCGGAAATTATACCCCTACTGTACCCTGAAACAGAAGATTTCTATCAAATTTTGTTTATTCTTCATAAGGAAGTTGATTTTGTTACTTATCTGGTTACATTCTGTAAAGGAGAGAACTGATATGGACAGAAATGAATCTGTTAAGCAGATTGGTCACTCAAAAATGAGACCCGTATTCAAATACTCTTCATGGTGTCTGAAAATATAGAAGATATAAATACCATTTTTCTCACTATCCAGAGGACAAATCATAAAGTACAAGTTTTCTCTTGCAGATCTGAGCAATGAACATTTCAGTAGACTTTTATTTCCTGCTAAATCCTTCTCCAACCTGATGAGCAGCTGGTTTGCTTGCTTTTAAAGAAGACAGCTTGCTTGCCAGGTGCTGTTGCTCACACTCCCACATCTCTACATGGCATAAAAGTGTCGTAAGAAGGATTTATTTCTCATCAGATCTTCAATTCAAGAGTACTCAGTTAATATTTTTGAGATCTTAACAGCAAGTTCATACTTAAAACACCTGTCTTTCTAACTTACTGTAATAACCCTGTAGTGCCAGAGAGATTTAAAAAATCTGCTGCCAGGCAATAAATTGCAACCAGTTTTATCATGACTGTCAGGAATTTCACTTTTATATAAATACAGTAAAAGACTCATTATTGAAGTCTATGAGACCTAACCCAATGCTGGCAGACAGGCGACCACTGATTACTTACCTAAAATAGAAGTTACTGTCCAATCAATCAGAATTTGAGGTAAGCTTTGAAATAAACATAGCCACAATATTCTATATCCATAAGGTAACAAACAGCCACAAGAACAAATATTTAGTGTGAATCGTTTTCATTAGAATTACATCCCCATTCCTAATATATTAAGACAGTCAAGACTAAAGGTAGTAGCAAAGACTTTGTTGAAAGGTTTTTACATTTCAGTTTTCTGCATTTACTGACTGCAGACAAATCAATAATTAGTTCTACATTAAATGACAAGCTCCCATTTGTGATGCCAGTGGTTTCTCCAGGATAAGATTAAGGATATACAGCTGATTTAGGTGTAAGAAAAAACAAATGGCATAAATTCAGGGACAAAGGTCTCCTTATTTTCTGTTGTTTCCATGAGGTGGACAAAATTAACATTTTCTAGTAAGAATTCCAGTCTCTCGCTTCTAGTAAAATACCAGATACTAGTAAACATGGCACAACTCCAAGGTTGCATTAGTTCACCTGTGGCAAGAAAAAGCCCAGACTGACAGATGGGGAATGCATTATTCCAGTAAATGACATTTCAAGAGCTGTAATTTAGGTCATGGAGGGCAAGTTTTACTTTGTTTGACTTCATCAAAAGGTTTCATGCTTCAGCAGGGTATTTTCCATATCACAAAAAACAGATCACTCTTTACTATGTATGCATGGGTGATTAATGCTATTCACACATCAGTAAAATCTTCTTTACAAAAGCCGGGGACAAAAACTCCCTAGCAGAGGTTCTGATCCAAAGCCCACTGAAGTCAATGAAAGGCCTTTCGTTGAGTCCAGCAGGCTTCAAATTGTACCTTAAAGAACTGCAATGGTTGCACACTTAGTGCAGGACTCATACCTCCTGGTTCTGTGCATGTCCCTAGAGTAAAATAAGGGTGGAATCTGGATCAGAGCCATTTCTACTCTGTTGCACGTTGTACAGAAAAAAAAAAAAAAGAGAGGAAAAAAAATTATGTGCTTTAATTTTCAACAGAATAAAGCTGACAGTCAACAGACTTGGACTGGGCCTCTCAGCTTTTGTACTAAGATATTCATGCAGATTCTCAGCAGATCTCCACTTCTTCATACCTGCTTTAAAGCTATTTCTAGGAATGGTTTATAAGCCACAGCTTCTAATGCCTTCTTTGTTCCTGAAAAGGAATAGACCTGACAGGCTTCTTCTGGACTCCAGTGTCCCAAGCCCTTCCATATACTTTCAGAACAGCTGCCAGCAGTCAGTGTACTTCTGCTCAGAAGACCATATGGAAGGACAGCTGACATTTCTCTCTTTCAGGTTTGAACAATAGGGAGAACTGTGGTAGAGAGGCTATACACAACAATACCATATATTTGCAATGTTAATTACTGACACCGTTCAAAGTGACTTAATTATGGGGCTTTGTGGAAATCTTGACCTGAATTCAACTGTTTGTAAGACTGAGAATAATCCAGAAAATTTATTTGTACAGATCTCCGTTTTCCAGCTTCATGAGAAGCAAGCAATAGAAACACCCATCTTCTGTGAAAGATAACCAATGAAATATTTGACCCTTAGCCAAATGAAACCAAGAAGAAACAGAATTTCTGCAAGTCTGTTCTCTTGTTTCCGTTTTGAACTCTGCACTACTTGAAAAGAGATCATCGATTCATAGAATCATAGAATAGTGTGGGTTAGAAGTGACCTTCAAAGGTCATCTAGTCCAACCCCTCTGCAATGAGCAGGGACATCTTCAACTAGATCAGGTTGCCCAGAGCCCCATCCAGCCTGGCCTGGAATGTTTCCACGGATGGGGCATCTACTACTTCTTGGGGCAACCTGTTCAGTACTTTACTACCTGTATTGTAAAAAATTCTTCCTCATGTGTAACCTGAATCTCCCCTCTTTTAGTTCAAAACCATTACGCCTTGTTCTGTTGTAACACACCCCTCTAAAAAGTCTGTCCCCATCTATCTCATAGGCTCCTCTTAAGTACTGAAAGGCTGCAATAGGGTCTCCCTGGAGCCTTCTCTGCTCCAGGCTGAACAACCCCAACTGTCTCAGCCTGTCCTCATACAAGAGGTGTTCCAGCCCTCTGATCATCTTGGTGGTCCTCCTCTGGCCCCTCTCCATGTCTTTCCTGTACTGAGGGCTCCAAAGCTGGGTGCAGTAGAGAGGCAAAATCACCCCCATCGACCTGCTGGCCACACTCCTTTTGATGCAGCCCAAAATACAATTGGTGTTCTGGTCTGCAAGTGTGCATTGATGGCTCATGTCCAATCTTTCATGTACCAGCACCCCCAAGTCCTTCTCAGCAGGGCTGCTCTCAATCACTTAATCTTCCAGCCTGTATTGATACCAGGGGTTGCCCCAACTCAGGTGCAGGACCTTGCGCTTGGCCTTGTTGAACCTCATGAGGTTTGCATGGGCCCACTTCTAGAGCTTGCCCAGGTCCCTCTACTTGGCATCCCATCCCTCAGATGTGCCAACCGCATCACTCAGCTTGGTGTCATCTGCGAACTTGCTAAGGGTGCACTCAATCCCACTGTCTATGTCATTGATGAAGATATGAAACAGTCCTGGTCCCAATATGGACACCTGAGGGACACCACTTGTCACTGGTGTCGATCCAGACATTGTGCCATTGACTACTACTCTCTGGGTGTGACCATCCAGCCAGTTCCTCATCCATCAAACAGTCCACCCATCAAATCCATATCTCTCCAATTTAGGGCAAAGGGTGTTGTGAGGAACTGTGTCAAAAGCTCCACAGAAGTCCAAATAGATGCCCCTTTCTTTGTCCACTGATGTAGTTACTCCATTGTAGAAAGCCAGTAGGTTGGTCAGGCAGGACTTGCCCTTGCTGAAGCCATGCTGGCTGTCCTGAATCACCTCCCTGTCCTCCACGTGCCTTAGCAAAGCTTTTAGGAGGATCTCTTCCATGATCTTGCCAGGCACAGAGGTGAGGCTGACAGGTCAGTAGTTCCCAGGGTCCTCCTTTCTACCCTTTTTAAAAATGGAGTGCAATGTTTCCCTTTTTCCCAGTCACCAGGGATTTCACCTGAGTGCCATGACATGACATTTGTGAACTCCTAGATGCTTAAAAAGTGCAAATCATATGAAGTGAACTCAAAACTAATCTGAAATACGAAACAAAATGGTAAACATAATAGCAATGAAATAAAATGGTAAACATAATAGCAATAAAACAAAATGGGTGAAGTGGAGCAAAGCAGTTTCCATATAATCCCAAGCTTATATTCAATGAATATATCAAATATTTTTATAATTATAGATTGGATTTTGGCCTCATTAAAGGGAGCGGGAACTTTGTCATAGACCTCAGTGAGGCTATAGTTTCACCTCCTATCATTACTGCTGCTGTAGAATCATACCTAACTATCATGTTTCGTATGTTTTGAAGCCTCAACAGAGTGTGATCACTAGAAAGACATTTTAGCTAGCTTTAGATACCTCAAATGACAGAAAATTCATCATATCCTTTGGCCATGTCTTCCAATGGTTAAGTTCCATTTCTGAACAGAATTTGCACCTAATTTACAGTTTGAATTCTGCAGATTTCAGCATATAACTTTGGGATCTTTTGTCTATGTCTGATAAAGGAAATAATTGTTTGGTGTCAATCAGCATCTTAGTGATGCTGATTAAATCATCTTTTCATCTTGTCTGTAAGATGCTAAATAAATTGAACTATTTTAGTTTACCATCAGAAGTCTATAATTTTTGAGTCATAAGACAATTTTAGAACTCTTCTCTGAAAATTCTCCCATTGAGTCACCTTTTGAAAACCTTTGCCCTAGGATTAGGCATGGTAACAGTAACTGTGGCATAAAAATGATGTAGACGTGCCATCATTATTTATTTCGTTCATTTTCTGGGCAAACATGCTGCCATAGCATCCTTTGGACAGTGCTGTAAATTGTCTAGCCTCGTGATTAATTTGAACACTGGTTTAACTAGCATTACACTGTCTGGTAGGGAGTGGGAAGTACTGTACATGATTTGAAAGAAAACAGCTAGACAGTATGTACAAATTCTATAGCAGATGGCATGAACAAAACATGTTTTAAATACCCAGGATTTTAACCACAAGCAAACATGTAAACCATAGTTGATATCGACGTAACTGTAACGCTCTGCTGTTTTTCTAATAATGAGGTATATGTATTATATTAAACGTATATTTAATGAATTTCCAAGCTGGTTTTGCTTTAAAGAAAAAAATCATTTGTTCTATTAGTAGTA
Source organism: Pampusana beccarii (assembly GCA_013399365.1). Classification (NCBI taxonomy): domain Eukaryota; kingdom Metazoa; phylum Chordata; class Aves; order Columbiformes; family Columbidae; genus Pampusana; species Pampusana beccarii. The sequence continues at coordinate 179,364 of VWYH01010581.1, forward strand.
AAAGCCTTCCTGCAGAAACGAAGTATTTTAAATCCCTGCAGATACATGATTTACACTATGTATTGCCATTCTGCAATGGCAATGTATTACTCAAAATGCTAGTGCAACAGAAAGGCAAACTCAGACCATACTCTAGAGCAGAACCATACATTATATCTCCATTTTGAATGCATTGGCACTCAGTTTACCTGTTGCTGCTAAGCTTTTTCTCACTCAGAAGTCACAAGAAAATGGTTTTTGCTCAGATTTGAAAATAGGGTTTTTTTCACAAATAAGTGCCAAAGTAGTATTAAAAGTTATTGCTATGGAAAATTTTGAAAATAAAACTTATATTGCTATCTCATTTCTATAACCTTAAACTCAATCTGTTTTCTAAAATATTAAGAAATGCAGACCCTTATCTTTGCGTATTTCTAATTCCCTCCAAGTATAATGATGTTACAGATGTTGCAGAAGACTAGGTGTTCAATTCTCAAAAAGTCTGTAAACAACAGCAAGAAACAGCAGAACAGAATTTTAATCATATGTATCAGAATCAGAAATGAATGAATAATTCATTAATAATCTTCTTACCTGTCCTTTTGTGCTCATAGGATGTCCATGAGCCTCTAGCAGGTGGGGTTTTTTTTGTTTTATCCTTCTCTGAATTTACTCAACTTCTCTATTTTACAGTGTGACTTACAATCTTTCAGGTAAAGACAGCAGTACACATAGGCAGGAAGCTCATAAATGACCCATTTCTACTTCCCTTTGGTGCATGACAGAGTCAGTCAGTGGCTTCTGCCAAGACAAATCAGCACATCCCCACTGAACCCCAGCTGGCTGAAAGTCGGACAAAACATTTTCATGAACAAGAACCCCTTTCACTCGTCAGTAAACAAAAGGGTGGAATATCCTTAGTCTGAAAATCAGAACAAGGATTCAGATCTTTCTCTTACTGGCAGATACACAGTGGGGAAAACAATCCATAGAGCCCCGTGTGGGGGTAGCACCTCACCCTGTGGTTTCATGGTTGTAAAAGCTGAACCTGCTACCTTCCCTATAGCTGCAGAGGAGGAGCAGGGGCAGATACTGAAGCACATCTCTTTACAAAAGTTTTACCCTCTCTCTGCATCAGCTGAGATAGTTTCAAGTGTTGAGGCCTTTTGAAAGAATACTCTTCTTTGCTTCCTGTTCTGTAAAACCACTCCACAGGAGAGGGACTCTTACATATCCATCCTTCTCACATCTTTTCAGCAGAGCCTGTATTGCAGGTTTCAGAGGAACTTTCCAGTTGTCCCAAACTTTGGCCATGTCTAGGCCACATATTGTGGTAAAACCCAGAAGTGGACCTGACTCTATACCCCCATATCCCTTGAAAATAAACCTAGGGCATTCAGGGCACAAGGGAGTATGGTGCAGACCAATAGCTCCCCAGTCAGCATGTCAGAGCAGAACAAAGTTCCAGAGGGCATATCAGCAGGCTTTTCCACCTCAGAGTATGTGCTACATGCATTGGCTGACGTTAAGGTTATTTCCTTCTTCTATAATATATTTACAGTGATGAATGCGTGTATTCTCCTTGGCCTATGTGATTTCTTGTTTGGAAACAATTTTTATTGGAATTAAAGAAAGAACAAAAGAACCATTAAGAATTTTCAGAGTCTAACATAAAGCATAAAAAAGTCAAAAATTAACACGAAACAAGTGCTTTCCATTATATGGTAGCAGACATTGGACAAATTAATGTCCTGTGAAAGTCATCTTTAGGTACCTGTGCTAGATCTCTTTAATTACTTGTACAGTTAACTTGTAATACAATGTACTATTGCTTCTGTTAACACTTGTTGTAATTCGTCTATTAAAGAGACCAATAAAAAGTCAACAGATATGTGAAAGAAGAATCAGAAAATTCTTTGAATTCAAGGCAGCCAGACTAAATAGTGTCCTTTTGCTTAGTAGTGCTTCTGTTGCTTTTTGGGTTATGTATCTACATTTCCATTTAAATCTTATCCAAATGTTTGTATTTTTTTAAGTTAGGCAAATCATCCCTGATATTACTTATCAGAGCAAGAGCACCTTCAGGAAAATATACAAGCCTATTGCACATAAGAGATTCAAGTTTTTAAACAGGAAAAAACAAACAGACAAACAAACAAACAAAAAAAAAAACCTTCAGAGTTTTTTTTTTTCTGCAATGTATGTTTTTCCTATGTATTTCATGTTGATCACATTTCTAATTTTAATCCCTGAAAAAAAATATATACTTTATCATAAAAGACTGCAGTTTACATTCATATAAAAAATACTGCAAAAGGTTCTATCAGTTCGTTAAATTGACAAAACAGATTTGGAGTTGTTCCTAAAACAATATTACCTATACTTGTATAGAAATTTCATCTGAAGAACTCAAAGCGTCATGCTGGTGAGGTATATGCCTTCTCCTGTGTTCCAGATGAGCAATGAGGTTGCAGGTCTGTGATAGCATAATCCAGCAAAAAAAAAAAAAGTCGGGTTTATGATCCTGCCTTCTTCTCTGAATCCACTGTTCATTTACAGCCTCTGGCTCTGATCTGATCAACAGTAACCTGGGTCAAGGACCTAACCTGGCAGAAAAAGATCAGCAAAGCAATAGTGCCACACTAAGGAAGGAGCTGAACTGCAGTACAACAAACTGGGCAACAAACAGGAGGAGCTGGAAGCCGTTGTGCAGCAGAATAACTGCTATGTAGTTGTCTTCACAGAAACACGGTGGGATGACTCCCACAACTGGGGTGTTGCATTGGATGGCTATAAACTCTTCAGAAGGGACAGGCAAGGAAGGACCCCTGTATGTTAGGGAGTGGTTTGATTGTCTGGAGCTTGATGATGGTGATGATAGGGTTGAGTGTTTATGGTTAAGAATCAAGGGGAAGGCCAACAAGGCGGATATCCTGGTGGGGGTCTGTTACAGACCAGGCAACCAGGATGAAGAGGCAGATTAAATATCCTGCAGGCAGCTGGGAGGAGTCTCACGATCACTAACCCTTGTTCTCATGGAGGACTTAAAATTCCCAGATGTCTGCTGGAAATACAACAAAGCAGAGAGGAAACAGTCTAGGACATTCCTGGAGTGTATGGAAGACAACTTCCTGACACAGCTGGTCAGAGAGCCAACTAGGCAAGGCACCTCACTGGACATGTTATTTGTGAATAGAGAAGGGCTCCTGGGTAACACATCAGCTGGAGGTCACCTTGGGCATAGTGATCATGGAATGATTGTTTTCTCTTCTTGGAGAAGTAAGAAGGATGATCAGCAGAACTGCTACCTTGGACTCCCGAAGGGCAGACTTTGACCTGTTTAGGAGGCTGGTTGGCAGAGTCCCTTGGGAGGCAGTCCTGAAGGACAAAGGAGTCCAGGAAGGCTGGTGGCTCTTTAAGAAGGAAATCTTAGAGGCACAGGAGCTGGCTGTCCCCATGTGCCGGAAGACTAGCCGGAAGGGAAAAAGACTGGGACTGGCTGAACAAAGAGCTTTGGCTGGAGCTTGGGAACAAAAAAAAAATTTGTAACCTTTGAAAGAAGGGGCAGGCTAATTAAGAAGACTACAAGGATGCAGTGAAATTATCACAGAATGTTAAGGATTGGAAGGGACCTCAAAAAATAATCTAGACCAATCCCCCTGCTGGAGCAGGAATACCTAGATGAGGTGACACACGAAGGCATCCAGGCGGGTTTTGAATGTCTCCAGAGAAGGAGACTCCACAACCCCCCTGGGCAACCTGTTCCAGTGCTCTGGCACCCTCACTGAGGAGAAGTTTCTTCTCATATTTAAGTGGAACATCCTATGGTCCAATTTGCACCCTTTGCCCCTTTTCTTATCATTATGGGTTGTCACCGAGAAGAAGTTTGCCCAGAAGAAGTTTGTCACCACTTGAGTTTGCCCAGCAGTTCCCTGTTTAACCAAGCAGGTCTCCTGGCTCCCTTCCTTCACTTCCCTGAGCTTGGAAGAAGCAGTCCTTGAATGCTAACCAGCTATCTTGGGCCCCTTTGCCTTCCAGTATCCTTTCCCATGGGATTTC
>VWYH01010583.1:0-48008 GCA_013399365.1 Pampusana beccarii
CAGAACCCTAAAATCACTCCTCTGGGACAAGGGATAGTTTGTGATAGACGGAAAAATGCTTTTATGGCAGCAGCTTCTGTAGGAACACAAAATATATCACTTACGTAACGACTAACTTAGCGAATCAGCAAATGCTTGAGCAAGCATCATAACAAGTATAAATGCAAGCCTGCATTTGTAATAAATGTCTCTTTTTGCACCTTAAAGAAAGTCTGTGCCTCATTTGCTACATCTGTAAACTGGACGACCATAATACAGTACCAATTTAAACTCTGTTAAAATCTGACATTATTTGATTCTTAACTAAATAGCCTGAAAATAGAAACAAATTTGAGATGCTCAGTTCTTTTCAATTTTAAGCAGCCTTTTTATTTAATTCAGAAACTTTAGCAAGGGTTTGTGAGGTCTCCCTACAGGGTATTAAGATAGTGTTAAGGTTTAAATCTCAATCTTTCATCAGTGTCAGGTGGCTTTTTTCTCCATCCTTTGCCGGAACAGATGGCAATTCCAAAGAAGAAATACCAAATCAGTGGTTTGGTTTCTGCAGAGTAATTATTATTTGGTAGCTAGAGATGGCGCTCTCTGCCTACAAATTTTTGCATCGACTACATTTGCTGCTGCCTGATGCCAGGCTGAAGTTATGGTTCAATTTCCTTTAAGAAATAGTGCTGGGGAAAAGGGGATGTTTTACATGCTTGGCACAGTAATCTGAAAATCATCTCCACAAATGCCAGATGACTGGGGACAGGACCATTGACTACTCATAAGGTGGATCTTGATCAGCTTGTGGTTTACATAATGTAACAACAATAGTAACACTTGAGGTTTTGAAAACGCTTGCATGTTCTGCCAAACATGGACATTGCAAACCTTGTGTTGGTAAAATATCTTTAGGCAAAGTAATTAATTTATTTGATTCATTTGAACTGATTGGATTCATTTGATTTCATTCATCTGTTGAAGATGTCCCTGTTCATTGCAGGGGCGGTGGACTGGATGACCTTTGAAGGTCGCTTCCAACCTAAACTATTCTATGATTCTGTGATTTGTTACCATCTGTCAGTGGGAAAAAAAAAAAAAAAAAAAAAAAAAAAAAAAATATATAATTAAAAAATAAAAAAAAAAAAAAAAAGTTTTGTAGTTCACTGATTTACAGCAAAATGATTGCATATCACAGATCCAACAGGTGGGAACAACAGCCTCGATGACGTCCTTAAGGGCAAAAAGGTTGAAGAACACCTGCCACACACTGTAAATGGTCATTTTAGTTCTCCAGACCATGTTATATCTTTCTTTACCTGAGGCAATCTTAGCAATTTGCTCATGTGGCGTTCATTAGAGGATGTTGCTGTGAAGGCTGGTAGACACAAAGTGCCGAGGGTCTGTCTCTTGGTGCTTGTAGACCTCAGTAGCTCTCCTGGTGCTAGTGTCAGAAAACCTGCCACGTCCAACAGGCCGTGTTTAGGGGGTCACCCAGCTGCCCCCTTCTTCACACCAGCATGAGGGCACCTCAGATGGCACCTCACAAGCCATCAGTTGTTTACGGAGCAACCCGACAGGCTCTTTTGGTTCCTGCGATCCCACATGTCAGGTGTGGCTGCAATCTGTGGTGTACCCGCGGATGCACAGTGTGGAGGGAGGGGGCACATTGCAGAGGAACACTGCTCTGGTTGCCCTTTCCCAATGGTGGTGCGGCAGCCCCGTCACATGTGGTGCCATCCCAGAGCCACCACATCAGGAAAAGTGAGGGAACAAAAACAAAAGTGGAAAAGTGAGGAGCTTGTTTCAGTCTGTGGTGAAGCACGTCAAAACGTTAACGGAAGGTATATCTGAAGGCTGAGGTGAAATTAGACTTATTCTAGTCTTCCTATAGTCAGCAATATCTGATCAGAATAGCCCCATACAGTGTATGTAACTTGTAATACCAAAAAGAAAAATGTTCTTCTTCCTGCTGTCGCATAACATCTTGGGCTTCCAGTGATTAACAAGTGATTTTCTATCAGAACCCTTAGGATTAGCCTGCCTAAATTTACAAAATGACAAAAAAGTGGTCTTACCTTATTTGTGTACTAGATCTGCAGAGCCAGGACTAGAACTTCAGAATAGCACATTTAACAAACAAACAAAAAAAAGTCAATTTAAGAGCAAATCAATCTTACGTGAGCAGAACATTTCTAATGTAAAAAGGCAGCTGAATTAAAGGATTAGGTCACACTGCCTGATTAACATCATTTGATCTTCTGCTATTGAAAAGCCACTGGGCTTCTCAGAGAATGGAAGCATTCAAACTTTAAATGAAACCACAAGCCTGGCTTAGAAAAAAACTGCTAAACTGAAAACAACTTGCCTTGCTTCAGTAATTGTCGGTTTCTCTCTGATGCTGGCGGATGCATCCAAATCAGGATTTAGAAATCCCTCACATTTGGATATAACAAAGAAGGGCTGCAAAACAAGGGCATCTCCGACGCTACCTGGGAGAGACTTGCAGCATGTGAGGCTTGCCTTGCTTTGCCATATCATATTCATTTATTGTTTAGAGGTGGAAGAAAGATACTCGGAAATCTGTTTTCTCTGTAACACATTCACTGTTGGTTTTGCCCTTTTAACATTTTTGGGGGAATGACAACAAAACACACAAAGCTCACTCTGGACTGCAAGGCCCATTCAGCATCTGAGCAGTACCCACTAATGACATTTGATAAGAAATCAAGAGAGGAAGGGAGTTTTAGTTACATTTGTTATTTTTTAAAACTACATTTGTTTTAAGTTGAATGGGTAACGAACATTTTTAATGAAGGAAACTTCTGTTAAAATTTTAACTCTTCCTTGAAAGCCTCCAAGCAAAAATGTAGCAGATCAGCCTTGATCTGGAATTTTCTAAGGTAAAGCAAGAAGGAAGGAACCTTTATATGATATAATTAAGCCCTTTGTCACCAAAACTACCAAGAACGACAGTAAACCCCACATCAAAAAAAAAAATCCTTGGGCTAGCCTCTCGTATCTTTTCTGTGAAAAACTTTAGAATGTTTTTACTTATTGTACTTAAATGAGTTTTGAAGGGATTTTTACAGTCCCCTGACACTGTCAACACTTAGTAAAGTAAATAGCAAGCAGATAGAAATTAAAGAATTTATTTCCTATCTCTAATGACCTGATGATCAGTTTGCTCAAGGAGTTTTTCTGTGCTCTTCGGAAAGTATTAACCAGTATTCACAAACAGTTGCTTTTTTATTATTATTTGAAAAAATGCTTATTTAAGATTTATGGTGTTATTTTTGGTCATGGTGTTGTTTCAGTTGCTATATATGGAGAAAAGCAATATTTTAAAATATGGAGAAGCTGTGAATATTTTTGAAGTTCCCCCCAATCATGCTTTTAGACACTACACGTTCATGTAACAAGCACACAGATCCTGCTCAAACTACTGCATTTTCAGCAGTCTCCCAAATGCCAGCCAAGTCAGGCCCTGCTTAGTTTCCAAAATCAGATGTGATTGGGCACGTAACAATGTAAAGAAAAATAAACCCTGAAAGGCACTCTGAATTATAATATTTTTTTTTTTCTGACATGCAAGAAAGAACAAAATAGAAGTTTTATCACAGTTCTGCTTCCTTTTCAGTTCCCCCACCCACCCTTATTACTGTGAGCAACGTTTTCTCAAAATAAAGGCACACTGATTTGTTTGTTATTTTAGGCTCTGAGAGAAGGTCAGACTGGAACGCTGTCCAAATACACGCCGCTAGTCCCATTAAGGACCTATAAGCGTCCTTATCTCCATCCGTTGCAAACCAGTTCATTGTCTTCAGGGAGAACTCATGATCCTATATAACTCTGTCTATCACTTTTCAGCTGTATGTGCTCACACAGGACCCGAATCCGCTCCATTCCTGTCGGTTCTCATGCAGGGAGAGACACATGTAATTAGCTGCATTAGCCTCGTCCTCCCCCACCACTCGGCTATTATTTGGCCGGCTGGTGAGAGGGCTCGGAAGCCCCCCTGACCCTCTGTCACCCGGCGTGTGCTCCGTGGCCAGGGTTGTGCTCTGCCAGCCCCGGGGGGCTCAGCCCCAAGGCCGGGGGGCTCGGCTGCAGGGCTGCACGGAGGATGCCGAGGGCAGCACCCACAGCTGGGGGCTGTGCTCCCTCCTCTCTTATGCGACCAATGCAGCTCCCGTGCTAATTAAAAAAAGAAAAATAAAATTCTGCTTGCTATTTTTGTCCGAATATTTGAGCTCCTCAGACATCCCTGGATGAAACACACCAGCTATTGGCATGCTCTTGCTAATCCAAGGGAAACTTTTTTTTTTTATCCTGCTTTCTAACCTGACATTTGCTTTAATTAGCCATTATTTTGTCTTCCTCTCTGTGAGCCTCTCGCTGAATGCATTGTGCCACCCAGCACATTAGTCAATCATCGCAGCTTACGGAGTGCCATACTTCACATCTTGGCTTCAGCATCGTTCATGTGCACTGAGTGGAGACAGCATGCAGTTTTAAGATGCTGTGTAGATTTAAGCATGCTAGGGCCTGTCTGTCCCTATAGTAAATAGTTTTGCTGACATTTAAGCTGCACATGGCTTGATGTTAGGTCAAACAAAAATGTCACAATATAATCACTTTTTAAATAGCTGTTTCCGGCTCAGTTAGTACTGTATAGTTCCAGAAGAGAAAGCACTTACAAGCTGACAGACAGAAAGAGGAACCGTCTGTATAGGATGTTTGCCTAATCCCATCCCTGCCCTTGCCTGTCAGGCTTGGAGGCTTTGTTTGTTTAAAAAAAAAAAAAAAGTATGCAATTTAATGCCACTGTACTTTTCAGCTGGGCAGCCTCTAAAGAAAACTCATGAATAAGTTCTGGGGAGAGTCTTTTGATGTAGCTGTGAGGGGTTTGGATGGCCTGCGGTGGGGGGGCTGCCCTCAGCAGCATTTGGGGCTGATACTGTGTCTTGGGGCATGATGCTGCTGAGATGCTGTTGCTGGAGGAGACATGTAGGTAAAATCCTACTGAGCTCTGACAGCTGAAAATGTGAAGGTTTTCACATACCCTGATCCCACTCCTTAAATTAGGCTCTTCCTCTGAACGGTCTGTGGAGGACACGGACCACAGGGGAAGCCGTGCAAGACAAGCTTCCTCTCTTAGCCACCTCTGCTCAGTGTCTCTGTCTCCATATGGTTTCCGTGAGGCTCTGACACTGAGTCATTCCCATGGGGCACAGCAGTACTCCCTGGGGACCTGGTCTGCTGGCCACCTGGATGGGGCAATGGGTCAGAGCTGCCTGTGGTGAGGCTGAGGTGTGTATGTGGGTTTTTCTCCCTGCAGCCAAACAGTGGCTGGAGGGAACACCTGTTTCCCACCACTTGGAAGCATGGCCGAGGCGGCTCCTTCTTACTGTGCCCACTGTCCCAAAATCAGCTTCAGCTTTTGTCTTTTGCCCCACAAGCCCTCCTGGCGGTTATGGGCAGTTTGTTTTGTGACACTGGATGACGGTAATCAGAATGTGACAGGTGAAGTTTGCCATCATGGTACAGCTATAGAAAGCAAAGCATGAGTGATCTACAAAGATAAATGACAGTATGTGATCTCTTGTGCAGGAAGAACTGTGTTGGAGGAGCCATGGAAACCTGTGAGGGAGTAGAGCAGTTGTGTCATCAGTGGTTTGGCAAGAAGGAGGAAACCAACCTTCCTTGACTTCCACTGTAACTTTTTCTTTCTGATTTGATCTCTGGCTCTATTGTTGCTAACAAGCTGGGAGGCTGAGAAGGTGCTGTAGATGTGACTGAATCCCACCACGGAGTCAAGCCCAAGCCTCAAAGACCCCTGACTTCTCCATCACAGAGGCTGCTGACCCTGGTTTATAGCTTGTCCTTGTAAGTCCTTTCTTTTCCTGGTGAGGTCAGAACAATGGCACCAACCTGAACGTGTCAACATGGGGATTTCCTGCTATGTTGATTTTCCTCAGCCTTCTGAAGCAAGATGTACTCTATACTTTTTAAGTTTAAAAGCAAGCTTGTTCCTGCAGAGATATATTTCCAAGCTGCATTTAGACAGTAAGCAGTAAATCTTCACACATTCCTCATTTCACATCGTAGTTACAGTGGGTGGTGGCTACTGTCTAATCACATAATAACGAACACGATAGATGAACAAAACTCTTCCGCACTCAGACTGTGGAAGATAAGCTTTTGCCAAATGCAGTTACAAACCATGGGGCACTATGAAAGGGGAGCTGGGAAAAATATTGTAGCCTCCAAGAGGTAGGGCAAGATAACATTTTATTTACAACTACACAACATTTCTTAACCCAGAGTCACTTTTGTTAGCCTTGAATTTGTATCAACAACTCCTTTATTTTCGGCACAGTTCAACAACTGGGAATGACTGCACTCTTGCTCAGCCACTGCTGTGAAGGCAAGTGGTTGTGGTTGTGTTCAGCCTCAGGGGAGCCACTTTGGGGCTGGTGAAGGGTCCATCCTGGCTAGGAAGGAACACGGGGATGGAGTGTATACAGTGCACAGCAAATTTATGAAAATGACCATGCAAAGTCCAACCACTTCTCCGTCTTTTAGGCCAAAGAATAAAATGGGACTAGGGGAGACAGCTGTGCGTGAGCTCTCCTGAGACAGCATTAAAAATAGTGTGCACTGAAAAAAAAAGTGCTGTGATTTGTGATCTTACGTGATACAGATTCGCCGGCCAAGAGAACTCAGACTGGGGAAAATAAAGGGCCTCACTAATGGTTCAGACAGAGACTTTCTAAACACAAGTTTACACTTTTTGTTGTGGAGTTCTTCTTTCTCATAAAAACCAGTTCAGAGTAGGGGTGGGGAATGGCAGTTTTGTTACATTATATGTAAAGTCATGTAAAATCATCATCTATGCCGTGATGAACTATCAATGAAATGCAACATTCAGAACTGTTATCTATCTCCATTTTTTGTCTGTTCGACATCAAATAGAAAATTAAAGAACTCAGGTAAGGGAAAGTTTTCTGTAGTCTTACAGCGCTTAAAATACACTAAGGCATTCACCTGAAAGACACTTCCTGGGAAAATAGAATTGTATAATCAAATCTTATTTAAACTACGAAAGTTATATGGATTTTTTTCTTGTTAAAAACACTTGTTTTTTATTGTACAGCACATACGAATATTCACTAGTATGTGATTAACAGACATGTTCATGTAACATCACACATCATTCTTGTTAATGAAGATCACAGAATCACAGAATGGTTGAAGCTGGAAGGAACCTCTGGAGCTCATCTGATCCAAACCCCTGCTCAAAGCAGGGCCAGCTGGGGCAGGTTGCCCAGGACCGTGTCCACATGGCTTTTGTCTGTCTCCAAGGATGGACTCCACCACCTCTCTGAGCATCTTCAGTGACAAAATATCATCCCTTTATGCCACCTGTCAAAAGAGAGGAACTTCCCATATGTAGCTATTTAAGTGGGGAAAAAAAAAGGCTCACTAGAATGGGAAATAAAAGGTGTTAACCCTTCCACTTTTTGCTTTGCTGACTCTACATACTTTAGTTATATGTAAAGATTTATGCAAGGATTTTATGAAGTGCTTCTGTATATGCACAATTTTACTGTTTCTTTGCAGGTGGTTCATAAATCCTCAAAATTTTATAAAACTAAGATATTCAGCCATGTAGCAGTGAAATGCCGAAGATTTTTCAGTTTTACGAATTGTCTACTGAGGTACCACTGCTTTTTATATCCCGTATTTTTCATATGGGAAATCTAATAAAGTATTATCAACCTGAATATCGGCTATGCAGAAAAATACTCATTTTAAGATACCTGCCTTATAAACTGAGGTTCTTTATGTGAGGCAAACGTGCAGACGCTTACAGGAACTTCTATTTTTTTTCCCTCCCTCAAAAAAAACGTTCATTTGGACACTTGTTCTTGGCTATATTTTATACTTTAATGCAAATTTATAATCAATTTACAGTTTGCGTAGACATACCTCAATAGATGACATGCATTCTGTGAAGTGTGTATCTCTTATAAGCTTTTTGGCCGAGTACGTTGGCAGATGTTATATATGCCTGCCAAGGTGCAGTTCTGTTTCTCCTCTATGAGAGTATGTGTTTTGTTTTCTTATTGTTTTTGCTCAGAGTGAGATTACTGAATGTTTCCTTAAGCAAAGGAGCAAGATTGCTGTCAGACAGAGCTCTGAATGTGAGAGTGGCACAGCACGCATACAAAGTCTCAAGAAAGCATTTCAAGACTGCTGGTAGTTGCAATATCCCAGCGCAGGGCATCCTGATAAACCACCTCACAAAAGTGTTCCATGGCAGGGCACTGACAGGTCGGTGTGGTGACATTAGGAAAATGACAGCAATGCTTAGATGATGATTCAACATGAAAAACATGCACTTCATGGCTATTTCAAGGGTCATTCCAAATAATGCTACAAAAGAGTCACATTATTAAATTGGGGTGAGATTTGTACTTGTCTTGGATAATGTAGTTGGCTGACTTTTGTAAACTAGTTACTGTGCAATTTACAATTCACAATAAAACCTACCGCAATAAAATGTCTGCATATTGGCCTCTTTGTCTAGCTGCTTTTTTTTTGGTTAATAGGTTTGATTTTTACAAAGCTTGTCAGTAAGATTCCTGCTGCCTCAAAGTTCTGTATTTTTTTTACTATGCGAACATTTCAATCAAACCAAATACGACAAGTTAAAGAGGTGCAGATGGCTGTTGAGCTGGAGAAGACTGACTGTCTAATTTAACTGGTAGAAAGGGGAGTCTTCAGTTTGGCTGGCTGAAGTTCGACTCTGCTAATTTAACAATGACTTTTTCCTCAGCCTCAGTTCATGGCTTAAAGTTTTGTACCTTCTCTGGTGTGGACTGCGAGCCTACTAATGGTAAGCATTTCATTTATGTTTTTTAAGTTATTCTAAGGGGCAACTGTAAATGTCCCCCTAAAATCCCCAATTTCACAAGTATTTTGGATTTTTTTTTTTTTACACTGGTGTGCTGGTTATTCATTATTGTTATCTGAATTTTTCTTTTGAAAATTATAGTATAAAAAGAAAAAAAATAAGCATGTGCAGAAAAGTGAAAGATAAATCCTTACTTTCTCACAAAGTTTCTTTGCCATTATCTAAGGTTTATTTCTTTTTTTTTTTTTTCAATTTCAATTTTATTCTTTCTTCGGTTTCTTTTCAATCTCTTGTTCTTTTTTTTTTTTCTCCAATCTTCCTCTTCCCCCCCCCCCTTTTTTTTTTTTAACTTTTCCTGTTCCCTCATAACTTAGGTCTTAGCAGCTATGTTACAAGGTAAGTGTTTTAGGTAGATACTATTCTGAAAGGAAAAAGTAGTGCACTGTAGAAAAGCTGCAAAACCCAGTTTGTCAGCAGGGGATAAAATCTTGATCTCACCCTTTCCCATTCTTACATCAGGAATGTTTTAGTGTCCGAACTAGAAGGCTAAAGAACTATCAAGAAATAATATTTCACTTAATTTTTTTTGGTTTTTTGTGGGGTTTTTGTGGGTTGTTCTTTTGTGGTCGTTGTGTGGTAATCAAGGGCTAGTCTTGGATTTTAACTTTTCGTTTTTGAAATATAAACTCTTTTTTCTTTTTTTTTTTTTTACACAGATTAATTGGACATTTCTTCTCTCGTGGCCAGTGGCCACAATAGTCGGTTTATAATTGAATTACATCTTTAGATATACAGTTACAGCTCCATTTCGTGCAACTTTTTGCTTTGAATTTGTAGCTTGCACGTGTGAAAAGGGAAGGCCTTCCAGCCTAAGCAGCTGCCACAGGATCCCAGGTTTCATCTCTGCAAAGTGCCCGCACGGAGCCGCGCATCCTGCAGGCCCCGAGCCCCTTCCCCTTTGGGGAGCCCTTCGGCCCAGGGAAACGTTTTCTTCGCCTCCGAGCGCAGCTGTGAGAAACAGGCTGTGCCGTACCAAATACAGCTTGTTGGCGTCAGTTTGAACTTTATTCTGCTAGGTTTTTTTCCGTTTTCCGCATGGAAACGTTTCAGCAAACCTTTCTGTTGGCTTCTTGGCGCAATATTCTTGAAAAAAGCGGTTGATCTTCCATGGCGTGCAAAGACTGGAAATGGGAGTTTCGAGGAACGGTTGGAAGCAGCATTTCCAGAACTTTGTTTGCAGGTGCTTTTCGGAGCCAGCAGAGCACAGAAAATGTGACAGTCACTATCTGTGATGAACACAGCTCAGACATAGGCTGGACAATACTCATGGCTTGTCTTAAAACATCTGCTGGCCAAAAAATATTCTGGAAAGGACATCGTGAGTAATTTTCAATAATAAATATCTTTGTGAACAGAAAACTTCACAACACGAAAGACAAATATGTCACTTTTAAAATACACTAATTGGAAATCATATTCAATTAGTCAGCCTTGTCAAAAATAGGCTATGAAAATAATTATGGATGTCACTTTTATTCTGGGAACAGTCTTCATTGCTCCAGATACCAGATACTTTAAAAAAAAATGTTATAAAGAAGTATCCCAAGCCAAAATCTTCAGGATGCTTCCAGTCCCACTGGAGTTGTGCGAGTTTATCTCCATGCTATTCTATTATTACACACAATGTATTTTTCACAAACAAAATAAATCTTTTAAATGTTTTATCTGAAGCATTGCCATATCTTTTTCCTTGCTGATAGGATACCTCTGTTTAAATTTCTCTCTCTTTCGGTCTTTAAAAACAGTTTATGTTCTGAGGAGGATGGACATTAGGAGCATACGCTATCTATTGCTGCTATAGCTGGGTGTGAGAACTGGAAAAAATATTTACCTTCAAATCAACAGAGTACTTTGGACTCAGGGATTTCTTTTTATATTTTGATTAAAATAGGAACATTAGGTCATGATCTAGAATTCCGAAATTAAATAAATCTTTCTGAAAACTTTTTTTTCTCAATTCTATCTCTATTTTTTCATCCAAAACTATCTGTTGGAATTGACTTAAATTCTTGCGGAGTTTCAACATATGTCTACTTCTACTGACAGATAAAATGCACAGGTAAAAAAATTACTCCAAAATTATCACTTTTTTGTTAGAAATGCATCTGTTGCTTAAACAACAGCAATGATTAAAATTACAGTCAATTTATCACCCAGTTCTATGACACAAACCCCTGTTATCTTTTTAAAGAAGAATATATATGTACATGTTCTGCTGTTTGCTTTCGAATCACCCATTGCTGCTGCTTGGTCACAAATTTTAATTATGGAGACAGTCTCCCAGACCCTGCTAGTAATTAATTGCCTTAACTTGTGTGTGCCTTTGTGAAGCCGGCAGTGTGCCTGCAGATAAACAACTAATTAACACTTTTATACAAGTGAAATGGATTTCCAATTATTGCTGTCTTCCCCCTCCCCCTTGTTCTTCGCATGCATTTTGCTCAGACATTAGGGATGCCTCATGGCTCACCAAACCAGGTATGGCTTCGTCTGTCTCCCTCCACCATTCAGAAAGTGTTTGCTCCAAGCCGGGCTGCTGAGCTGCTGCACCTGCCCTCGTGCTGCTGCGCTGGGGAGAGAAGCCTTTTCAAAGACAAAATGAGCTTTTTATATAAAACAAGGGAATCGTAAAGTGCGTTTGGGCAAGAACAGCAGTAGTAGTTTATGGTCAGATCTAACGCTGCCAAAGAGTTTGTACTGCTGTTAAGAGTCGGTAGAAGTATCCCGGGTCACCAGATTAGCTCAGAGGACTGAAGGGAAAAAATGTGACCACCGGTATCCAGTGTATATGGGCACAAAGTAGGAAATCCAGAGGAATCTGTAACATGGTGTATTACAAGCAGCAGAGAGGTGCAAACTAGTCCTGTGACCTGCTTATCTGCAGAAAGCTGGGACTGGATCCAGCCACTTTGATCATTCGAGAAAGGAGGGAATGCAGCACCATGTACAGCTAATTTGGTAGAGTTCACCTAGAGTACAGCTCCAGTCCTGCTGCGGGCCGGACGACGTGACCCCCCTGCTGTGTAGGGGGAGCCACCCACCTGCCCCATGCTTCCCATCTTCCCACGGGGTGGGATTTGGGTCTTCAGGTTTGCTTTAAGGAAAAAATAAATGCCTTGCACTTCTTCTGCTCCAAAGACGGACCCACCTCTTGAGTACAGTAGTTCTCTGTTTCCACTGATGAATCTGGAAATCTTTACAGCATTGCACCAGAGCCAATGCGACTTCGATGCTTTATTTCTCAGAGGCACAGCAAGTATGGAACATTTTACCTTACCGGGGAAAATCCTGACTTGGATTATTGCTTTGGCACTTCCCGAGTAGTCTTCTCACACTGCATCCCAAAGTGCTTCACAGAGTAATAAATTACATTACCCACAACCAGTATGACCTCATTAAGATCCACCTATGGCCAAGAATAGCTCCATGTTACTGACAGTTAATTAGTGGTGGTATTCGTTAACTGAGGAAGTGAGAGCCAGGAAGCTATCCTTTACTCTTTGCAGCTGGTGTCACGGGATGGCGCAAAAACCATCTAAGCAGTCACTGGCAGCTGACTGAAGTGGGGTTAGATGTCTCCAGGAGTTTGTTTCTCTGGCCCATGAGAGGGGCATGGTACATACACAGTCACCCTTGCATGCACGCCACATGCATGGTCCCGCTTGGGGTTGTCATCTCACCTTCCTGTAAGCATGGCCTCCTGAGCTGCTATCACCTTAAGCTGTGCACAGCTCTGATCTTAAGCTCTACCCTTGTGTAATCTGATGGAGCGGTTCCCTGGTCCTGCAGCCTAGTGCCCCCTAATTTTGGACTAAGACCCATACAGGGATTGTTCCTGAGGCATACAGGGACTGGTATGTCCAAGCACACTCAGCACATTAATACAGCACTAGGCAAAGCTGGAGTAGCAGTTTGCTGCCGTTCTGCGGGCTACAAAAGGAGATTTTCTGGCAATGAAAATCGAATAGTCCATATTCCAGTGTGAAGTGAAAAACACATTTCTGCTTATGCAGCCTGACATTGCTAGTGCCCAGCCTTAGTTCTTGCAAGCCTAAGTGGAACTGTCCACTCGCAAGCTGACAGCTGGAGTAGCCACCTGCGGCTCCGTGTGCTCCAGAGGAAAAAGCCTACACTGCCTCTCTCACTGGCAGTGCTGTGGTGGGTGCTGCTGGCAGCATGCGGGGGGGTGATGCTGCTCACTGACCCATGCAGGGCACAGCCAGTGCCCAGCTCTGCCCTTCCAGCCCAAGGCATCCTTCCCCTGCAAACAGAACTGCAGCTGAGGCATGAGGCAGGTTTTGGTCCATGTGAAATGCAGGCAGAGAGCACGGCATGGATGTGTGTGAGCCTGAATGCAGCTGTCAGTCTCAAGATCTCGCAGATATGCAGATGTACTTTGATGGACTTCTCCCTTCATGCTAATGTTCTTGGTCTTTCTGCTTCTTCCTGAGTTTTGGCACCTCTTTGACAGCCTACAGGGCTCTTTGGTATCACTCCTTGTTCCATTCAGAGTTCATCCACCTCTCTTAACCCCCTTTACTCTGTCAGCAACCTCCCTCACCCTCCCACAGACAGCAGACACACAGCTCCCTCCCAGAGTGCCTTTTTTTTTTTTTTTTAACATATGAAAAATGCCTTCATGCTTTTTCCTCTCCTCCTCTGCTCTGTCCCACACCACATATTCTGGAAGTCACCTTCAGACCACACTGGAGTGTTACCTCTATTGCCCAGGGCTGGGATCATGTTACAGCTTTCCTCTTCTCACTAGAGATGTGTGCTCTGATTTGAACTTCTCCAAAGTTCAGGGATGTTTGGAATCTGGGCTTTTGGCCTGGACCCCTCTCGGTGCCTCGTGTCGGCATCTAGGAGTTGACAGAAGTTGTTTGCAGCTGGGAAAGCCAGGCCTGCAGGATGCAAGTGACCAAGAATAAAATTTAAAAATCCCGTTATGCTAACGAACAAATTAAGACTGTCCCCATTATGAATTACTGTGACCTTTGGATATGTACCAGCACTTCTTTCTTTCCACTCAAGCCACAGGCCAGGCAATGCTCACCTGGGCGTTGGAAATCCCAACAAGCAAAGAGATTGCAGGAGGCCAGGCTCACATGCCCTGGCCCGATGGCAAATGCTTTCATATTCTCACTTTTCCTGCAACGAACCAGGCTAGAAGGTGGTGGAGAAGATTCTCACAGAGATATAACCCCCTTTGGCATGTGGCTGCTTTCCCTTAGCAGTGGCTCTGGGGAGGCTGGGTTGCAGGACGGAAGAGCTGATGGGCAAAACAAGCCCTTTTTTCTTTTTTTTTTGTTTTACCAGGGTAGGGTTGGACAGCTTGGCTTTGCTTCCAGGTCAGGACTCAACAGACAGGGGATGGAGAAGATGAGACCTGCTTCAAAGCCCTCACCAAAGCATAGGCTGTGCTCCCTTCCAGGCAGTGTGACATAACATCTCAGGGCGGCATGGCACCACATCCCTCAGGGTTACACCTGCTGCTGCTGGGGGTCTCGAGCGAGGCTGTGACAGGCTGTGCTCTCCCCATGCCCCCAGCCCACTCCTTGGGGTGGGGGCCCCACAGTTCCAGCCAGGTGTCTGTGCAAGCCTCCGTGGGCCTGCCCGGTGTCAAAACAAGCGGGGCTGTCATTTTCTGTCCTTTTGCCTACGGGAACAAAAAGATTCCTTTCTGCCCTCTCCTCCTCACAGAAAACAGACAGCTGAGAGAGGGGCCAGCAAGGGCAGGGAGAACCAGTGGCCCCCGCACTCCTGCTAGAAGGGAGCCGTGGCAGCCCAGGCTATTTTTAACCTGTTTTTATTGCACGCTGGCAGCCGTGTCCCCCATTACTTTCTTCCTTCTCTGTGTGTCTTTGCAGCTCCTTCCTGCTACCGTGAGATGTGTGAACTATATATGGCCTGGGAAATCTGCGACAGGCAGTATTTTTAAACCGTCCAGGCCTCCGGTTTGCAGGCTGCTGTGACGCAGTTTTACCGACTTTCCAAGTTTCTCATGGGAATGAAGGGTGTCCGGCAGCAGCCTGCGGTGCCGGGCTGGTTATTTTTTGCCTTCCACAACGCAAGCCTCAGGGCCTGGGCTGACATCTCGAGAGCTGGGAAGCAGCAGACCTTGTGTGTGTGCAGGGGAGGGTTTAAGCCTAGCTGTCGTCACGGCGTGGCTTTCTGAAAGTCAGCTGCAGCCTTGCGAAATGAGGTGACTTTTCTGGCCAGCCAAGCATTGTCAGCAAACCTGGTGGTCTGCAATACAGAGAAGACCTCCCTAAACACTCTCCATCCTGCAAAGCATGTCTCAGCTCCAAGTCCCTGTTTGTACCCATGGTGGAAATGGTATTGCTTTGTCATATTTGGAAGTTAGAATCATGGACTCATAGAATCATAGACTCATAGAATAGTTTGGGTTGGAAGGGACCTTCAAAGGTCATCTAGTCCAACCCCACTGCAATGAGCAGGGACATTTTCAACTAGTTCTGGTTGCTCAGAGCCCCATCCAACCTGGCCTGGAATGTTTCCAGGGATGAGGCACCTACCACCTCTCTGGGCAACCTGTGCCAGTGTTTCGCCACCCTCATTGTAAGAATGCACTGCCAAACTTGTTTTGGTTTTGTACATCACTCAGTGTCCCAGGATCTGCCCTATAGCCTTCATGCCCCTTGTCTGAAGGCAGTGAGGAGTCTGATGGAGGGTGGTGTGGTGCTCCTGAAAGGCAGTGCCTGCAAAGGCTGAGCGTCGGACTGGGTCCTGTGGGTTTGGTTCGTGAAACTGGTGCACAGCAATAGACATTCCATGTGCGGTTCAGTGCTCTAGCCAGGCAAAAGTGCTGGGTGGGTAGGAGTGAACAAGCAATGCAGAAGGTAATGTCCAGGCCACTGGGAGTAAAAGGTGATCTTGGTGAGACCTGCACCATGCTACTCACACCTTGCCCCTCCAGAAATAAGGCTGATTAAAAGAATAAAGGGGGCAAGGAGGAGAGGGGCAACTGGAAGTCACATGATAAGCCAAAGACATAAAAATCAGATGGAAGGTGAAGGGGAACAGGTTTACAGTGATGAAACCCTAGTCAATACACATCTGTTGTAGAAAAGACTGAACAAAAGTACAGGAAGAAATACTTAGGTGTAAATCCTTTGACTAGCTCCGTTTCCCCAACAGATCTTTGCCCTTGTCTCTTCTTCCACAGCAAAACTTATCCCTGAGCAAAAAGGTGCTGCTGAGGACAAAGTTTCCTTATGAATTTTTCTTCTCGTTGCCGCCATTTAATTTCTGGTTTGTATTCAACTGAGAGAAAATAAAATGCTGTTCTGAGCCTCTTTGCTGGAAACATCCTGTCCAAAAACATTCTTTGAGCATTTTCACTGTGAGAAAGGGCAGGAGCCACTTGTATTGTCTACAACATGAACATCCATTTTTCTCATGGTGCTTTTTTTTTGTTGAAATTCTTTCAGAAGATAAATAATATGTTTCAGTCATTCACAATCTTGTAGATTAAAAATTCTCTCAATCAGATTTTCTTCTTTGAGAAAACGGTGTATCTCCCTGTGTTCTTCTTTTAGTATTTATGGTACGTATAGACCAAACTATGTAACTGCTATCTGAAGCATCTTGTATATGACTTAGCTACTGCAGAAGAACAGATTTGCCTACAAGCATATAACATATTCGCAAATATATTTGTGTGTCCTATATAAATATGTACTTTTATCTACTATTGTCTTTTGTATTGTCTTTCTTCAGTGAGAATCCTAACTCTGGTAGTAAGGAAGTTTACTCTGTATCTTTGGGATACAGTCGATTCTCATAGATATCACTGCACTTTGGACCAGGCCCTTCCAAAAGCTAATTTTACTTGAGATGTTTGATTCTAGCTTCATGAAAGTAACTGCAATTTGTGAAGATTATCCTTTTAGGCTCTAAGGATTTACAGAGTATAAGGAATGCTAATCAGTGTTTATATGGTAATAAATTGACCTCTGCATTGCTCCATTAAATTTATTTTAATTGCTAATAAGGCACAATATTTCAGTCTGCCAAAAAGTAAAGGATCACAGATATTATCAGAAAACCACTGGTTTGGGTACCATGATACCAGGCAGTATTACAGAGAAGGCTAATTTCTCAGGGCCATTTTGACCAGTGTAGAGATGCCTCTCTGTTCAGGAAACCGCTTTTCACAGATGATTCACTCCTTGGATTTGTAAACGTTTCTGTAAAACAAACAACACTGAGGATGTGAGTTTAATAGGATTAAAAGAAAGATGTATTTAGCACCAATAGGTAAGATAAAGGAGACATAAATCCTCATGACTGCACTGGTCAGAACCATCCCCAGGAAAAACAAAAGCCCAGAGATGTAAGTAAAGTTCCCATTTAAGAAAGAAAATTGAGAATAAAATTCTGTCAAAGGTGGAATATTAGATTAGGTAAAGCCAGGATTTTATCTCATTTGGTGAGTCTTATTTTCCAAGTATATGTTTGCTCATGAAAACTGGGGTTTTTTCTTGATGTGACACCATATCAAAACTTGGCTCTAATTGTCTTCTTTCTATCAGAGAAGACCTTAGTTTAAGCACACACATTGTTTTGGGATCAAAATGGTTTTATCATTCCAGAGATACTTTCCCAAGTGTTCCCATGACATGCAGTGGCCAGTGGACTTTTAATTTTGCAGATGCCAATTAGAAAACAAGGCCTAAGAGGAAGCTCATTTCTGGGCAGTGAGAGCACATCGTGGGTGGCCGCAGACGCCACAAAGCCTGCGACTTCAGCCACCTGAGAAATTAAATAATGAACCCTGACTGAGGGAGCTTGCGGGCATTACATCATTTACACATAAAAACAAAAAATAGATTTATAGGGCGCACGGGTGGCTGTGACATCACCAGCAGCCAATCTAGAAGTCTCAGCTACATCCAACAGATTAAAGCCCTTTAATACCCATTCTTTGTAAAAGGGGATCCCACAAACCTACCTCTCTGCTTTGAGTTTCTGATTTTCGGTTGTTGCTGCGGATTGACTGTGACATATAACATCTGGGCTGAATCGCCTAAGCTACAGCTGCATGGATCGTGCTTTGCATTGGAGGCATAGGATGCACGATGGGTGTTTTTCCAAACAAGCATAGCCCTGGAGATATGAACTGCTGCTGCAATTTTAATGGGGATTGAGAACTGACTCAACGGGCTTCTAGAGACTTGATGCGCTTGAAATATTTTACTGTGGTGGTACTGGCTGTGCAGAAGCTGGGATAGGACTGCTCTATTTCAGAAATTTTCCCAAAGAATTACTAACAGTTTGAAAAACAATTATCTGAAAAGAAAAAAAAAAAGGAAGGATTGTGTAATACAAAAGCTTGAGAACTAGTAGGTTACAGTAGTGGCTAAGCAACAACTGAGCTGCAGCCAGCAGTGGCAGAGGGCATTGCCTTGTTGGGAATGGTGAGAGGAGAGCCCTCGGACTGGCTTTAAATGAAGAAGGAACCGTGAGAAGAATCAGGTGATTTTGCAAGGAGAAAGGCAGCAGGGCTGATCAGCCACAGGAACAGCTGTTGGCAAGAAGAGGAGGCAGGCAGGAGGCAATGGGATCCTTGGGTCAGTGGTTATTCCTTGGGGCCTGGGCCTCCCTGTACACAAAGGCAGCTGTGGGATCTTTCTGTGTGTAACCCATCTCTGCTGCTTTAGACTCTGCAACTCCTCCCTCACCCCAAAACGCACCCATCACCGCAGGGAGTGTGTCAGACCATAACCAGCTCACATGCCTGAAAAAGCACCCTCTGCACACTGACCCCTGGGCAGTTCCACTGAAAGTATCTCTGAGCTTTCTTTAATTAAATCTTTGATTCAGGCTCAAGCAAGAGAAAACAAACCTTGTCCGGTTACAGCTTTCAGATCCCTCGATGTAATCCAGATGTCACAGTTGGTTCGTGCAACTACTCTCAGTGTGGCAGCCGTGACCTCCTGCCACATGTCACAGAAGGGCAGCAGTCAGGAACGAGCCCACTAACTGTCTCAATGCCTATTGCTTTCATGTTAACTCTCAAAATATGTTTCCTGGTCTTGATATTCTTCTCACTCTGCTCCCTCCTTTCTGTGTATTTTTTTTCTCCTCTTTCTTCCCTCCTACCTTGAGACTTGGCACACAGTGCATTGCCAAGGAGCAAAAAGAAGGGGAAAAAAAAAAAACAAAAACAGAAGAAAAAAAAAAGCCCGTGTCCCTTTGTTTGTTTCTAAGGCAACAGGTAGGAGATGTGGAGCACTGGCATCCTCCCAGCTGCACGCCCGTGGTGTCAGGGCTGCTCGGTACCCCACAGGGACTGGTGGGAGGCTGTCTGTCTGTCAGCACGGGTGCTGGGGAAATGGTGTGAAACAAATGAGCCTCAGTTGTGCGTCCATGTCAGCCCTTTGTGCGGGGCTCCTGCTGCAGCGGACCAGCCCCTGGCTCTGCTTGCCGTGTGACTGGAGGCAGCCGAGCCAGCAGACAGGTGAAAAATGTGTCTCAGGCAGCCTCAGATACCAGCCTAAAGGTTGAGACACATTAAAACAACAAGGCTTGAAATAAATGACTTCCTCCTCCCAGGGCTACAGCCAGGTCACGCAGGAAGGGGGACAGGATTATCACTTCAGGGAAAAGAAGGCACATTTGACAGTTACAAATTTTACTGAAATAGATAAAAGAGAAGGCTTTTCCTTCTGTTTTTTCCTTCAGTCTCTGAACTTCCTTCACCTGCCTCCATCTGTTGTAAGCAATCATCACGGGAGGACCCGTGAAGCCGGGGTCACAGTCCAGTAAGTGGAGCAGGAGGACACTCAGATGATCGAAACAAATTGCAGATGGGCAATGCTGAACCCAACTGAGCTGTGTAGGCACTGCTGAAAGCCATCCTGGGGACCCTCCGGACCTTTGTGGGTACAGTTAAGGGCATGGGATACAGCAGAAAGAGGCTTGTGTAGAAGCTGGATGACAGGAGCCCACAGGCTGGGTCCTGTCCCCTGCCTCAACAGGAGAGCAACACGGACATAAAATCTCCATTGGAGTGGCCAGTCAGTAACACTGTTCCTGCCTTTCCGGCAGGTTGTGTCTGGAAAACATGTTAATACATACACTTTGAGCTAGTCTGCTGGCACATACAGGAACAGGGCAGAGGAGGATGGAAGCTGTGATCAAAAACTGATGTAGATGTCTGGGACAAGAGCTACAAGGGGTTGCTACCTTCCCTGCCCTTCCTTCTCTTAGTGCAGACATGCTCCTGCACTCTGCGATATGGGCCGTGAACCATCCCAACCCTACAGACTGAGGGTGACATGGTGGTCAGTCTTGCTGATTATGACCTTGGTGCTCCAACCCTGGCTTTGCCTGTGTGCTTTTGAAGGCTGCGGTTTCTTGGAGAGGTTTTACTGAGTGGACCTGCCTCAGTACTGAGCATCCAAGTTGCCATTATCTTTAGAAGTAGCAAGACTTGCAGAAGGCTCTGAAGAATTTATTTATGAGATTTTCCTGAACTACTGAGAAGCTGACCTGACTGCATTGCTGTTGCACTAAATTTCAGCAAAATCCCAATCAGTATCCTGAACAATTTTTAACGATAAATTTAACTTTGTCTGGCTTCAGCTGTGTCAGCAGAACTCCTGGTGCCTGAAAGAAAAATAAGTTGTTTGCGGGATCCATAGACGGTGCAGTAATACTATGCCCAGCAGTAGATAATTGCAATTGTTGAGTAATCTGTGACACCAGAAATGAGTTTCAAAGTGTCAGCCTCTGAGCTTTCAGGAGCTACAGTAGGACTTTTTCTGCAGGCAGGTGTGTTGCAAACCTTGAATTGTTGTCAGGGAAATGCAGTGGAACTCTGGTGCAAAGAACGACAGTTTTTCTTTCCTGGATGATGATGATTAAATTTAAACATGAGGCTTATAAATCACCTCTTGCTCAGTCTAGTTGAGTCTTCCATATGCAATAGTGACTTTTGCAGGCAGAGTGGTTTGGGTATTGGTAATTAATAGCAGGGTGCCAATTCTCTGAGATTGCATCTGTAGTTATATGTGTGAGTATGGCTGTGTGTCTGGAAGATGTGAAATGTGTGAATATGTGCTTGCATCAGGGGATGTTTAATGAAAGCAGTGGATATAACATCAGGAAACAGAAATACCTTCTATGTGATGGTTACAGAGATCCACCAGCATGGCTGGATATACCTGCTGTTCTAAGAATTGCCTGTCATGTACATTGTACCCAGGCTAGATTAAACAGGTTCGTTTATATCTATATACCCAAATAACCTCATATGAATAGACAAACCCATCAAGAATTCTTATTACATTTACTTATCATTTGTTATATACGCAGGCTGCTTAATAAGTAATTCTTGGAGCAGTAAAACTTTGCTTGTTTTCGGAAGTTTACTCGTCTTAGAAAAGTAGCGGCTTCTAGTTCTAATTTAATATTATAAAGACATACTTAAGAACTCATTTTGAAATGTTCTTAAGCCAAGTTACTTAGATTTACAAATTAGAAGCAAGTACACACAATATGACTTCATTCAAGCTCCAGACAGGATTTAGAAGGTGTCTTGAAAAAGATCATAGACTCAAAGGAACAGTCTGTTGCATACAGAGATCTAGAACCTCCACTCATTGGTACAATAATGTAAAATGTTATGAGTTGGGTTTTTTGTTGTTGTTTCTTCTTTACATTTGGAAGAGAATGTGCCCCAGATCTGTTGTACCTCATCTTTATTTATGTCCAAGCATCTTCTATCTTGTAGTGTGGCTCCTTTTGAAAGAAGCATGATAAAAGAGAAAATTGAACCTTTCATGCAAAGAGTCCATTAGCTTGTTAGACACAAAGAACTGTAGCTTTTATTTTACTATATGGAGCATGATTACCTCAAAGCCCAGTTTATTTTCCAGCACAGAGCTTTCTTATATTCAAGATGTCTTTGTCTCTCTGTTTTTCACTTTCTGTCATAGGATTGTTTAAGGATTTCGCATTTTCTAACAAATCTGCATGTTGCAGACACGAAACTCTGTCTACACAAAGCATCCCAAAACCAAAAAAAAACCCACAAAAACACAAACCACAAAAACAACAAAATTACCCAGGATGATGTTTTGCCTTTGCAAGATAGATATAGGTAATTCTGGGCCAAACATGATGAGCAGTTACACTATCATAACACCAGGAAAATGTGATGGTTTACCTGGTAAGAGATAAACAGAAATTTGCTCTCTGCCCTAAACAATACTCACCAAAGACACATGGAAAATTCCTGTGCTTGCGGCTTGCTCACAGATGAGGCAAAGAGGAATTGAGATCTGTGCTACTCCATTCTTGAGAGACACAGAGTTTATGTTTTCCATGGCGGGACAGGAGGTAATAACTGACTGTATGACGCCCAACTCAGGAAAACGTTAAAGCATGTCTCAGCTTAAGCACTTGAATAATCACAGTACAAGTCAAATGTTCACACAGAACTGCTTTACACTGTCTGGCTCATAATATTTGGTGCTTGGCTGAATGCATAAACGAAAAGTAACTTCTCGTGTCTCTCCTAAGGGGACCAGGACTTTTCTGCCAAAGGAAACATCATTGGTACATCACGTATCCTTTGATCACCCAAAAGGCCTGTACTGAGACCTGCTGATTCGAAGTGTGGCTTCTTTTTCACAAACAAGATGATACAAGAGGACTGCTTAGGTGTGCACTGTGCAAGCACCATTGCATTTAGGTCACTGCCTTTACAATGACTGTAATGGAAAAAGACTATTCCCCAAGGTTTGGGGAGAATAACTGCTTTCTAAGACAATTCCCCTGCAAAGGCTGTTGGAGTGGAGAATCTCTGGTGTCTTTTTAAGCCAAGTAGGGCTGCTCAAAAATTTGCGAGTGTAGGTGCCTCTCAGCTGCCCAGAAAGGGGGTTGTAGCATCTCTGCTGTTTTGAGGGACGGCACTGAGGACCTTTTGGCAACGCACAGCATCAGTACCATTACTGATAGTGCTAGCTGTGGGGCTGTGGAGGCCCTATGGCCAGTGTGGAGGTTAGCTCCCTAGGGATGCTCCAGCTAACATTGGGATGGGAGCCCTGAGTGAAAATGCCCAGAGGACCAGACCTTTTTTTTTTTTTTTCCCTGGACAAGACAGGGCCTCAGGGGCACAGTACACAGCATCACCCAGAAGGAGCCACCCCAAGAAGATCAGTCCCCCGAGAACTAAATGGTCTTTTGAGCATGAGCCTTTGGCAGGAAACTCATTGGCAAGTACATGGACAAGCAGTCTGCTCCCACACTGACGACGGGGCTGTCGTCCTGCTTTAGGTTTCACTGGAATAACAGTAAGCTTTAAAGTCTTCTAAGAGTTAAAATAATTTCCAGATCCCAAAAGATGTAGCATTACCTGATGCTGAGACAGCAGAGACTTGTACCAGATGCAGCAGCAACATTTGCTTTTAACCCTTCCTTGCCCTTGTGCCTCCACCCAAGTTGAAGGGACCATCTCTGTGAATGAAAGCCCACTTCTGTTTCCATCGCTGTTTATTAACAGCTGAGCTTTTTTTGAAGAAACAGGAGGAAGACAAAGCAATTTCAGCTACAATTGGACTTGTTACAAGGATTTTCAGAAACTTGAATGGCTGTTGCTTTACTGTAAAAATGGCATCCCATAGCCAGCTTATAAATTACCAGTATTATTATACCTCTCCTTTCAACACTGACTATCCTCTCTGCCTGCTGAAATGAAGATGGAAAAATAGGGGGAGGCACAAATACCATTTTCCAAGGCTGGTTCTCATGTTCTCAGGATTTCGTGCCCAATATCTTTCTACTCAGTGAGGCATTAAAACACTGAGCTTTCAAGCCAGTAAACTGCAAAAATAATCTGCTAGTCCCCTCAGCACAGAAAGAAGTCTGTCCAGCTGGACTGTTTCTACAGATCCTGTCAGGCAGAGAAAGATGCCCACCAATTGTCACCTCCTCCTTTGGCTTCTGAGGCGACTCCACATAATTCACTGAGTGTGCATGGACGTAGCTGGCACGCACGGCAGCGCAAGCAGCAGGGAAGGAGAGCAAGCACTACCAGAGGAAACAGAGCATAATGAGAGCACAGCTTAGCACCCTCCCACATGTGTGTGCACACACACTTATACGCTCACGTCGTGAAATATGAGATAGAAGGGAGAAACCGGAGGGCAGTGAGGCATAGCGGGTGTCCAGGGAGAAGGGGCTTGACTGTTGTGGCTTCTTTTCAACCACAAAGATTTAATGCAACATTAATCTCTGGTGTTCTTGACATCCCTGATCACAGTCTCCTGATTTCATCTGAGTCGGCGTTTCCAACACCAGTGTCTATTTTCTGTGGGAGAATTAGTTCCACAGGAAAAAAAAGACCCTATATCTCAGCTGGATACTGATTTTTATGCTCCAATTAATTAGACCAGAAAACTGTTTCCACCCTTGAAAGACGAGAATGCAAAAAAGCTAAGGGATGGCTGAGGTTGTTTTTAATTCACTTGATTTCTAGCATTTAAGAGGAAACATAAAAGTGACCACCTTGAGTATATTTGAGAAGAGGTATTATTTGAAAACAATTAAAATATTTCAAGTGGATTCTCAGCCAGGTGCCTGAGAATCAAATCCTTTGCTATTGATCCCACGAGCACAACTAATTTGGCTCAACAGCAGCTGGCAGCAATCTCTGCGTATGGCCACAACCTGATGCCTGGTCCTGTGGTTATATCACATTCCCCCGATTTACCCAGGACTGAATAGAGCCAACACTTAATGAAGTCCACCAGTGATCCCTGAGTCTCTCACCTTGCCTTACCATGCAGCCTGTCTCGGCCAGCAGTCAGCTTGTGCTGGCAGGTCTGTGACTTGATGTAGTTGCTGCATTTTGCACAAGGCGTAAGTGCTTTTGCTTCAAAAGAGGAAATGTTACACTTTTATGCCTGAAAACACAAGGTGACTGTGGTGCTGTCTTTGCAATTGCAAAGACACCCAAAGTATGATCAAAAGAATATTTCAGGCTTTTAAATTGTTTTCTGAAGCAATACTGTAGTTCTGTAAGTTTGTCGTTGCCATTGAAATAAAGAGAACACTGGGCTCTAATGCAAGGATGGGCAATATGTGGATATACTGAGCTGTCAGAGGAAACGAGGGAGAATTGACTGCTATGATTTTACCTAACCAAATGCTTTTGTCTGGCTGCTTTCCAGAAAGCATACCTGTAAGGTAGCGAGGCTGAGTGTCTGTCTAGCTGTGACTCTCATGCCCTGCTCTGTCAGAGAGCTCATGGAAGTGATTTTGGAGCTAAGGAATTACATCTCTGTTGAGGGATATACTGCTCTTCTACCCTGCTTCTCTGTATGCGACATGGCTCCGTGCTCTTAGACAACATCCAATTTCTGCTGCATGTGAGAACTGATGAGCAAAGTGACACTTTTTATCATCTCTGAAAAGTGACTGGTAACTGTTTGGAAAATCCCAATGAAAAGAGCAAATTATTGGGAATATTATGTGTTAATACCAAAATACTTACGCTTTTCTAAGCTGTAACCTCCTTGTTCGGTCCAAAACCTTTCAAGTAAATCTGGTCCATCCGTTAACATGGTCGTCATGCGTGGCTGACAATGGGATTCCAACTGCTGGTAGATGTGCTGTATATGTGCCAGGTGGCAGCTCTCAACGTGTTAAAATTATCATTAAAAAGAGTAATGGAAAAATACCCGATTATGTATGTATTATCCAGAAAACTGTATTTGTTACAATGTATTTACTGTGCAGATTAGTGTCATTTTAGCATGTCTATGTGAATAGGATTTAAAGCCACATGGAAAAAAGTTCAAACAAGATAGAAAATAGTGACTTTAGAGAACAAATTGTGAGAGTAAAGTTATGATTTCTCCCTTCAAGCTGTGGTTTCTCACGGCCTGCTGGAGCAGCCTAGTAACCTGAAATCTGAAAAAATAATATGCTTACTTGAAATGTGTATCTGAACACTTGGAGTAAGCTGTCTTTTGTGCCAAGTTTTCTTTCACATATGCTGTATGAGAATTGATTGCCTTTGTGATTTTTATCCTAGCTGAAGCAAATGCACATGTTGTTCTTATTTGTATGAATGGCTAATCCATTTTAATATGCTGTTTTGACACATGTACATGACTTTTGCAAGTTAATAGAGGTGACTCACATCTGTCATGCCTTCCCTTTGGTACTTTTT
The DNA here is from genome assembly GCA_013399365.1 of Pampusana beccarii. NCBI lineage: Eukaryota > Metazoa > Chordata > Aves > Columbiformes > Columbidae > Pampusana > Pampusana beccarii. The sequence goes on from VWYH01010583.1 coordinate 26,172, forward strand.
CCTCTATACTGGCTTATATTGAGGATAACAGGGAAATACATCCTTGTGCCAATGCTAATGAGATGGAAATTTTTGAGGCCTGATATGCATCAACTTGGTAGAGTACCAGTAACCCCAACATGCATCCCTTTTGGAATGGCCCTCTACAAAATCACCAGTGTGTAAAATTCCTTTAGGCATTTTGTCTCGCTTCCTCAGCTTGCCCCAAAATGCCTTCTGCTGGAACTCTGCGTGGGGATTAGGATGAGGACAACCTTTTGGTACAAGCAATAGTCAGGGAGATTTGTGGTGACTACTCAGTATTTTTTCTTGCCACAAGGCAAGGGTCAATAAGGCTCTAAGTGGCAGCTAGGAACATTTCTTTCCTGCTTTATCTGTACATCTAAACCATTTCTCTGAATATTAACTGTTTTCTCTGAAAATATAACCTAGCAAATGTCCTGCAAATTTGCCCATTAGTCATTCAGAAAGAACCAAAGGAAAGGATTCACTCTGCCTCACCTTACACACCTAATTCTGGTGTCATTGCCAGATTCAGAGCAGGACCCTGAACTGGGAGCTGTGTACCATCGGTGGGAGGAGCATCTGCCGTTCTGCTGATTATAGTGGGAGTCTAAGGACAGCCACCTTGGGCAAGACATGGGTTTCTTCTCTAAAGAAGTCAATGGTTCTATCGAATTCAAACCCATACTCTCAAACTTGTAATCAAGATGTTCTTAGGAGAAGAGGATAACCTTGTACTGGAAGAGATTGGAGAACATCAAAATAAGAGTAATCAAACATAAACTTTGCGGAAAAAAATTAAAGTCTCCTGTAGAAACTGATTATTTTCCTGAGCCCTGATTGTTTCCATCTGCACTACACCCTGGCTATCCCATGCGATTGTAACTGATTAGCGGGGAGGAGGAAAACAATTTTCCAGAAATATTTTGCTGCACTCATGTAATAAGTACATTCCGGTTCAAAATTACTTTGTATGTAAAAGCCAGGAGTTTCTACAGTATTTGTATGAAAAGAGTTATCTAAACAGGGGCTGTGTACAATGTAGCTGCCAAGGTGCTGACCACACGAATACCCTGCGACATAGACTTGGCAAGAATGAGATTAGCCTTGTAATTTTGGCCAAATTCCAGAATAAGTAACCAAAGTTGGACAACCTAATTTCCATTCAATTTCAGCAGGAGATTCTGACCGTGATGCTGCTGCTTTATATTTAAGTAGTTGTTCTCATTATACATAGCAGATATAGAATGTTGCCCTCTTGACATCACATTTACTCTGGCTCTCCAGAAGTAGAAATTACAAGTAATCAGACAGGGCAATCATACCATCACAGGGATGTTCTGCCTCTTTCCTAGTGCTTCTTAATAGCTAATTCCTCCCAGTCAGTCAAGGGATAGGTCCCTGTACCCTCAGCAGGCTTCAATCTGGAATACTTTCTAGTGACTTCAGCAAATTATCTGCTTGCCAAGTTGCTGAAAAGAACCAAGGAAAAGTTTGTCCAGGACAGTTAGGTCTGAGAAGTAGTACGGAGTGTACTGAAACTCGTAATGATACAATAGATTTTACTAGATCAGAGATGTCCACTGAAATTTTTCCTGGTGCTGTTGGGAAGCACATGTCATCCTGTCTTCTCACTGCAGGGTGAGTCCTGCAGCAAAGAACAGAGATCAAAAAGAGCTGAGTAGCTGCGACTGCCAATTTGAGATGTTTTTGTCATGGTAGGAGGCACTAGATGTCCACAAGAGAGGTCTGGGATCCTTCAGGCAAAAGATCTGTCCCGAAAGTACGCCCTACACATGCCTTTGTGTAAGCAAAAACTTCATGCTAACAGCACATGCTATTAGCACTCTTAGTTCTTTCAAGAGAGCTGCTGGATAAATAGAACTGGGCATGAACAAGGGAGGCTCTGCGTTGGTCTCTGATTAGAATCAGTGCCTGAGACAATGCTGGTCTCGCAGAACAGGCACTGGCATGGAGCTAGGATTCCTAGGAGATGGGAATTACTTTTTCTCCCAGGGCTACCACTCCCATTAACTGGAGACAAGAGGCCCCCTCCTTGCTACAAATTTGACTTGATATCACACTCATTACTCAAGTTTCCTTCACTTAGGCAGTGTGACAGGCAGCAGAATACTGGCCAAGCATCAAGCAATGGGTATAGCACCCTGCAGCTAGCGTCCAGAAGTCACTAGCCAAGTGTCTCTATATAAGCAAAATACTTCTAAAATAAGTATCATGCCTTTGCTAAATAGCTACATAGATGACTGCACACGTTTCATACACACGCACAGTAACCACCGCACTGCAAAAATAACTGACCACACAAATATCCTCATGGTTGCTGTTGGAGCTCTTCCAGCTTGCAGGTATTTTCAGCTAAAGCTGCAGGTCTCTTTGGGCTAGCTAGGTTGTAGACCTCTTGCTTTCACTACCTGTCAACATCCCCAGTACTCAGCACTATTCGGCATATTTGCTTAAAGCAAAGTGTGTGGGGGAAATTCAGTAAATTGGAATCATGTGATGTTCACTGTTCCATACAGTTCAGTTAAACTTCACATTGACAGTGAATTTTTAAAAATATGATGCCTAAAAGGTACAGAGGTGCAAGGTCACATGAACTAAAGTGAACAAAAAAAAGGGGTTCCGTTTTAGCATTAATCATGATGTGTCAAAATTTAGCATGAAACTTACCTAAACTCCCTCTGACATGAAACTAGGTATTAGAAAAAGCAAACGGTGTTTTAAATACAGGTTTTAAACACTTAGAAATAACCCTAAAACCAGAGCATGTTATGAGCTTGCCTTAAAAAACTTCTGGCTTAGCTGTATTTCTAATATCAGTTCTGTCTACACTCAGCTAAGGCTTTCATTGATATCAGTGGGAATTGTCCTGAAAAATTATTTCACAAAGGCTGTAAAAGCTTTTTGATTTGATTAATTTTTAATTACACCCCCCCACACACCCAATAAAAAACTCTGTTAATTTCAACTTTGCTTCAGTAAACCCTCAGTACTTCTCAATGCTGTTTAAACAGGGATTTAGATCAAAACGCTTTGTGGAATACAGCTTTTGTTAGAGTTAGTAGAGCTGCTAAAATTCCATTCTTTCAGTTTTAAACCTGACATTTCTTTTCAGGCTAATACAACATACCAATACATGCAAAATTATTATTTTTTTTTTTAAAGACCAAAACAAAAAACAACGCAGGCAAAAGAACTGGATTATAGATTTGAAAAATGTCACAGAGCAGTCCTGTCAGTTCACATCCATTTAATTTCCCACCCATTTTCATTGATATATTTTATTTGTCATTCAGGGTCTATCCACTTTTCCTATTTAATTAAATGGAATATTTTCTTCCAAAATGTTCTGTGTGCCAAAAACTAATGAAAGCCAAAGCTTTTCCAGCTGTGGACAGACAGAGCCCATTTTTAATGGGACAAATTCACCTTCTGAAGGAAACCCATTATAGCAGCCTTCCAGTAATTAAAGAGGGCCTACAAGAAATATGGGGAGGGACTCTTTATCAGGGACTGTAGTAATAGGGTGAGGGGTAATGGTTTTAAACTGAAAGAGGGTAGATTCAGATTAGATATAAGGAAGAAAGTCTTCACCTTGAGGGTGGTGAGACCCTGGAATAGGCTACCCGGAGAAGTTGTAGATGCCCCATCACTAGAAATGTTCAAGGCCAGATTGGATGGGGCTTTGAGCAGCCCAATCTAGTAGAGGGTGTCCCTGCCCATGGCAGTGGGGTTGGAACTAGATGATCTTTAAGTTCCCTTCTGACTCAAAGCATTCTATGAGTACATTACTCTATTACACTACACATAAATTTTATCCAACGTACACAGCACGGTTGCCTTAGCATCATCAATTCTAAGTGGTTCGTGCCCTCCCCCCCCAAAAAAAAACCCCAAACAGCTGATGTAGAAAAGGCAGCTTTGAAAAAGTCCTGAAAGTTTATGAAATCAATTTATTATACAACAAGTAATAGAGAATATTTCCTCAGCCATATTATTTTAATTTCTGGGGACATGTATTTGAGTACACACTCAAATCCTTGGCTTCCCTCTCAAGTCAGAGATGTGGCATGATAACAAATAAATACACAATGAGTTTAAATCATCTTTCTCAAACTACTGAGACTTTACTTAGAGGTACCTTACAGTATTTGTTCTCCATTCATGCAGATAATTCTTCAGGAAGAAAAATATAGTCAGCTTTGAATTTGTAATACGAAAAGTGTGAGAGTGCACACATTCATGCATACACAAACATATTTAACAAGCATTTTAATACTGGTTTAACTATTATTTTCTCTCTTTTTCTCAGAGTAAATAGAAGAAAATAAGATGGCAAACCTTTTCGTCTCGTTACACAATGATCACTTCCACCACCACCTCCAAAAGGAGGCCAAAGCCCATTCAGGCTTACACACTGGCTTAGAAATGTATGGGAGTTACTGAAACTGCAGTTGGTAGAATCATCACACAAACAGATTACAAAAAGGAGGAGCCCCCCTAGGAAGGCTTGTGTACTTCCCATGAGACTTCGTGCTTGCATCAGCTGTCAATGTCAATTTGCCGTTGCAGCAGTATAAAAGTCTGTGAGAATACTGTAAAACCCTGTAGACGTGTCAGTCCTAACAAGCTGTAAGGCCACTGAAAGAAGCAAGGGCAGAAAATATATACAAAATGCCCCTTATGTGGATGAAGCTTCTGGAAAGTGAAGTGGCTTGCCTGGGGTGATGTGCAGAACCAAGGGCAGCCAAGCCTCGCTGCTGTCTGGGCCTGTGCTCAGGCCTCAGGGCCCATGTTTCTTGCAAAAGCTCCTCAGCTGTGGTTCAGAGACTCTCAGAGACTGATTCAACCCGTCTGGTTACCCATAACAATTTCATTAAACTATTTCTGTACAGTCTCTTGCCTGTTAGTCTTCCCCCTGGTAGAAGACTATGTTGAAAATAGTATGTTCTATGCTCCACTCCTAAAACAAACAACATGCAGATAAATATGGTGCAAAGCACTTACCACAACTGAAAAATAAACTTCTAACCACAGTGAGGGAGGGGAAAAGAGCTGGGTATTTTGCGGTCCCTGAAGGAAATTGAAATCTGCTTTTTGGTGGAGACATGCTTCAAAAGATGAAACCAACCAAATGGGGAAAATGTCTCTTTTTCTTGGGTATGCGCGTAGCACATAGTAATGGTTACCATAAGTTAAATGGGAAGTACTATTGATATTATTGTCTGTTTGCGATTAAATAAAATAACTTAAGCTTTGTTCTCTTCTCCAGTGGAATAAAGAAAAACATCACCCTGAATCAAATCTGATCAAGTTGTGTTTTAGCATATCATGCATTGCTACAACACGCTTCAGACAGTGGCTGCTGAAAACATTTTGTTTAGTGCCTTGTTTATTGTTGTTTTTCTAGAGGAAAAATGGTCCCAAGCATAATTTATTTTTCTTCAAAATTCCAATTGTCTGCTATATTTTAAAAGGAAACAGATGATAAGTTTTGTGACTTGAGTGACTTCACAAGTAAACTGAAATTATTTGCAAAAGAAAGAGAGAGGAAGGGGAAGGAGGGAAGGGAAGGGAAGGGAAGGGAAGGGAAGGGAAGGGAAGGGAAGGGAAGGGAAGGGAAGGGAAGGGAAGGGAAGGGAAGGGAAGGGGGGGGGGGGGAGGAGAGGAGAGGAGAGGAGAGGAGAGGAGAGGAGAGGAGAGGAGAGGAGAGGAGAGGAGATGAGAGGAGAGAAAAGTTTAAGTTAGTTGATGTAGTTAGTGACTTTTTTTTAAAAATTAAAATTACTAGGATTTTCTAGGCTAGTGTTTGTATAAACATTCAGGGAGATGTTTGTGTTTGTGTGTACTTCAGAAGGCCCCAAAAGGTTTATAAGAAAATCATTTATATATGTTATTGAACCAGACATTTTCATGTCTCCACAGACTCTCAGATGATTAATGTCCTTTCCTAATGACAATACTACAGTAGGCTTTTGGCCACTAGTGAGCAAAGCTGGCTTGGGCTGGTGGCCTGGAGATGAAATGTTTACTGCCAATCTCCTGGGCAACCATCTCCCCCTACAGGCACCGTTAAATAAATCTTCCTTTCCTTATTTCCAAAAGACACTTTGGAAATATGCCATTTGAGGCTATGGAGAATACTTCCAAAAATGCTTTTGTTTAAGACTTGTTTTCATAAGTATTTTGTGTAAGACAGGCAAAGTTTTCTTTTCTTAAATTTTAAGTCACTTGCAGATCTTAACACAGTTTTCTTCCTTTCATTTCTCAATGTCTTATGCTGCAGCCTGTGGAATGGCACTTTGCCCACAAGCAGTCCCGCAAACACTGCTTAGATGCACGAATCCCCAGCTGTCATCTCTGCTCCAGGCAGGAACCAAAAATACACCACATGCTCCCAGCCCAGCTTTTTCCTTCATGTTGCTTTGCACACCCCTGGTATCTCTGGAAATCTCATATCAAAACCGCATTCTAAGAGAAAAAAGAATCATCAAAATATAAAACTGGTCCTGATCTAAGCAACTAAATACAATTTTAAATGAAGGAGTATCAGAGTAAATTGCTCCACCTATAGCCCAGCACAAATATGCAGTATTTATGTGTAGAAACAGAGAAAATAGAACCTGACACAAAGCTGTGTTCTAATAATCTCTATGTTTAACATTCCCAGAAGGCAATGCTTAATGTTCCCATTGGTTTTCAAAGACATGCCCATCTGTTTGCGAAACTATAATATAAAAACAATGGTTCCAGTTCTCAATGCTTTACTCAGGCCTTTGTGAAACCAGTTACTGGAATTTTATCTGGGTTAGGAATTCAAAACAGAGCACAACAAATAAGTTATAATTCAAATTTTAATATGATGAAACACTCAGAATGAAAGTTGCGTCTAGGGTTTTTCATTATTTTTGTAACTTTCAGTGCTGAGAGGAGATCCCTACCATACTGTTAAATGCTGCACTGTAGCACTCACGACATGTAGTTTCTCTCTTTACATCTCCGTATGTGCAGAGTGAGTTTTGTCACTCTACCTTCAGCTTTTTACCAGTTTGTATCTCTTAAAGACATGGATGAAGTACTTAACTAAACGCAGACTCAGATACTTTGTGTTTTGAATATCAGCTACAATTTTATTAAGTTTGTATTCTGCTAAGAGAAGAACAAAGTGAAACAGGAAATTCACTTTGTATGGGCAATCCACTCACAGCTTTGTCTTCTCCTTAATCTTCTGATCCACAGATGCCTAAGACAGACGTCTGTACCTCAGTGTGTCTCTGGCAAAGGCAGCAGTAATGTTCATTCTGCCATGTGCAGCAACCTCATCCCTTGGTGGAGGAGTGAGGCACTTCCCCTCTGGGCTCCAAGCTTTGAGTTGACTCCCATTGCACTTCTTTTGACAGTTCAGGACCTATGGTCTAGTCTCATCACATCGTTGCATGAGGTTTACCCGCAGCCACATGTCTGTATACTAGTCAAGCTTGTTTAGGTCAGTGCAGCTCATCAGCCAGTCACACACATGACAGCTCCACACTCAGAGGGTTTGGGTTTGGCTGGTGCCTGGAAATCCTAAGAATTTACATGACTTTCATTGCTGACAACAACCAGAGCAGAATGCAAACCCTTCACGTCCGATGAAGGCAGTCTCTCACTTTGAGGATATTTAAACTAAAAGGGAAGGGAAAAGCTCCTGCTTTACCCACCCTTTCCTAATGAGTTGGATGCAGCTTCCCATGGGGAGAGCAGAGACAGTTCTGTTCTCCTAAACGTCTGGGTAACCTGGCATGGCTTCCTTGAAGCTGAAGGCAGAAAATGCTTCCCAAAGATGGCAGAAATCACTGATTTACTAACCAAGGTTATGAGCATTGCTGCTGTACAGGCAAAGGTGTGTACCCTGTGGTGAGTAGAAGCTTAGAGGGACCAGGGACCAAGGGGACCAGGAGGGATGAACTGAAAGGAAAGGATTTTCTAGAGCAAACAGCATTTGCTTTGTTGCCTGTGAGTGGTGACCAGGGAGAGATGTTGGTAAATGGGAACTGATTCTGATGGTCCGATCTTCCTGGGAAATGTCTTTAAAAAATGCATGTTTAGAAAGTAAGCAGTGATCTGCATCAGCATCCTTATTTGCCAGAAATATATGGACAAAATAGCTACCCTTGTGACTTCCTTCTGTCTATAAGAGGAGCCATTATCATTGTAGCGGATCTATTCCAGTTTGGATGCTTCACTCAAGAGGTTATAGGAGGTTTATGAGAGCCACCAGCACTCTGAAGCTGGCGATTCTTAGTATTTGAATTGGATTCCTTGCTTTCATCCAGATCCCAGCACTAAAAAGAGAGAAAAAGTATGAGACCCAGAGTGTCAGATTTGTGAGCAAATATCAGAGAAGGCAAACAGCGTCAAAGTTAAGACTTTTTCCTCAAGGTACATGAGAGATGCCACAAACAACCCTTGTGCAGAATATCAGGCTTAGTTTTATGGTCATTTCAGCAGAAATGTTATCTTAGGATGGTGTTGTGCAAATGCACAAGCAGATCCCACTACATAGGGACACAAACTCAAATCCAACCTGCTTTTTGTTGCTGTGGGTCATTCGCTGAAATTATTAGGTGTCTCTTCCACACGAATGGAAAGACAGGTAGGTAGCAAAGAATTAAATGCCTACTCTAATGTTATTTGCTCCAGATCCAATTTCTAGGGTGATAAAGCAACCATATCTTTATTTCATGTGCCTTTGTTTCTGACAAATTTTACAACAAACTGTGACAAACTTGGTTGTAGAATGGAGCTATGATAACACAACACAGTCCTTCGATGAGTCCCTTGAGCGTTTCTCTAAGTGATCTAGATAGTACAAACCTGTTTAATACATGGTTCTGGTTTCAATGGTTTCAATTTGACGTGCCCATTTTAATGAAAATCAGCATATCCTGAGGTGAAAAAGAAAGAAGTAAAACCAAGGAAAACATGGCTTATAGTTACTGTGAGTATTTTTAGCTATAGTAAGATGGCAGTAATACAGAAACACAATAGGGATTTTGAAATTATGAAATTACTAAAATATGACATGCAATGGCAAAGAGCAACAGAATGTAATCTTTGAAGAAAAGCAACGGATTTTACATTTTAGAGGAGAACTAGGTATTTCATTAAACTGCCTGTATATCTAATGATCAGATGAGGAGTTGTGCAGCCTATGTCTTGTTCCAAGACAAATTTGAAGGGACTGGGGCAATGGCTGTTGGATGGAGTTGTTAGAAATCACGTACTTGATTGCTCAACAATGCAGCTGTAATTAGAAGAGTAAAGACAACTTTATGGAATAAGAAAAAAATTAAGTGTTTTGTTCTCCCCAGCGGGATGGTGAGAAATGACAAAGCAGAGCTTGGTGGCCTCCCTGCATTCTTTCTCTCAGGGCATTCATGTATGCTGTGTTAGAAGCTTGGTGTGGGACTGCAGAGCCCTTTGGCACACCCTCACAGACCCACCATGGACAGGTGGGTCTCAGAAGTAGTGCTGGAAAGAAAAAAACTATTTAATTCTGAAGAAGAGAGATAGAATCAGTCACATTCACAAATAATATTAGGAACTCCTCTGAACAGGCAACTCAGCAGGGATCTCTAAGAGCGGAAGATAGCTGAAGGATATTACATGAACTGTGCTCATGGCAAACCATTTCTTCTTTTCCTCAATTGCTTTTCCCTTTTTGAGCAGCATTACAAGTTTTTCAGATTTTGGTAAATAAGGAATAGGTCTGATTTGGGAGACCCCTAGAAGAAAGGAAGACCTAGCAAGAAAAACCCCACCATTCTAAAGAGCCATCTTTGTTATTAACGCTCAGAACTTAATAACCAAACAGTTTCCTTGGGTCCCAATGTAGTTGTTTCTAGCAGTGCAGTGAGTAGAGACACATAAGATTCCTCCTTTATAGAGGGCACTTTTGATTCTTTTTGGCAAGAAGACAAAGGATTGATGAGACAGTAGAAAATGGAGGCTGTAAAATGTAGGGTTTCATTTTAGGCAGAAGACCAGGAAAAAGAGCAGGGAAATCTGTTTGTCCTAGTTGGACAAATATGGTCAAGGCCTCTACAGTAACACATGCTGAATGTAATTGCTAAGAAGGTTTCTGAGATGGACAACAGGAAGACTAGACTTTGTTCTCACCTTGTGTGTAGCCATATCATTTGTATATTAAAACTATAACGTTCTGCCTGGCCAGCTTGATCTTCCATCCTCATGCATTTTATTAGATGGCTGTGGATTTTTTGTATGTAACCTTTTGTAGGTGGTTGAAGAGAAGACTATGCCAGACACTTCCAGGGGAGAATAGGTTTATCTTACATATCTATTTGTACATTCTCTCTCTGCATCCAGTAAGCATAGCAAAGTTTTGTTGGGTGATCAAGGTGAAAAATGGTCTATGATCCAGCACTGCAGGTGCCATGGGTTTGCCAGAGAGGCGGGAAGGCTGCTGAAAATCTTTAGAAAGAGCAGGGTGCTGCTGGAGACCTTAAGTATCTCCAGACATGAATCGTAGAAATACGGAGTTTCAAAGTACCACAGAGGATTATCTATGCCCTCCGTTTACTCAGAGGTAAGATATCATTTACCAAGACAATCTGAAAGGGAGGTTTATCTTACCTCCTTTCAAAAATCTCCAGTGGAGGAAACCCTCTACCCTCCCTAGGTTGTCTGTGCCACTGTTTCACTATTTCTTTACTAAGAAGTGTTTTTTCGTAACGTTTAACTTAAACTCCTTTTACTTAAAATTAATCAGATTATTTCTTGTCCTGAAACCAGTGGACATAGCAGGCAATTAATAAAAAACGTTTACGTATTAGAAAACTGCCATCATGTCCTCCCTCATTTTCATTTGTTCTAGACTAAACAAACTCACTTCCTCCGACCCTTGTCATAGGTCAAATTTCCCTAATCTCAGCTCCTTCTTCCTTCTATTCTCATTACTACATGCTTCACAAGAGGTAGTGTCCTGGGGTACCTTCATTCCCCTAGGTGAGGTTTGGCCTACTGAGATCTCACCAGAGCAAGAAGAGACAACAACCTCCGACGTTTTACAAAAAAAAAAGTTCTAAAGTTACATGCCAGAAGTCTTCCTTCTTTGCAGTAACACTGTTCATCTACAGTAAATAAAAATAAAATGGGGGTGGGAATTCTGATGTCCTCCTTTGTCTTGTTGGAGGATGTAAGGATATTAGGGAACTCTTCTCAGATTATGCTATAACTTCATAATAGATATCAGTCAAATTAATATTGTATGACTAATCATCAGTTGTGACTCGGGAACTAAATTGTAGTGTGAAAATATTTTTGTCTCCAGATGGAGACCTGTAGTACTTTCACGAAGTCAGTCAACGTTGTGTTATTCCTTTATATTCTTATAGTGTGCTATACACAACCGCCATAAATGTTCTGCCTCAATTTTCCATTCTTTTGTTTTGTTTTCATGTTCTCTCCAGAAGTACATGTAACACAGTAAAGAGAAATACAGTCAGTCTGGCAGTCAAAGAGGGAATGACATGCTGCTTGGACTTTAATTTTCAGAAAGTTCATGTGTCAAAGAGTAAGAAATGGTCACTCATCTTTCAGAGTAACTAAGCAGCACCATGAAAAAAGAAAAAGGATTTCTACGGAGAAAAGCCCATACAGAGGTTCTTGTCCTTCTGCGGCTCACCAGGCTACTTTTACAAGAGGCTTTTTTACTAGAGGTTTCTCTATTGGAAAAATTCAGGCAATTGTATTCTACCACAGGGAGCAAGTTCAAGAAATAGCTATACTGAAAGATCCTCAAGGAATATTTTTCAGAACATCATCAGGCAGTCTTGTATTGATTACATGACTGTCTCAGTGGAGCATTTTGTGTATTCAAAATAATAACATTCCCTGCAAGTGCAGGAATAATAGTGACAGACATTTTTAAAACAAACTGTTTACCAGAAACAGCCTACGAGAAAAGCACATAATAGACATGACTGCCCCTCAGGCAGTTGCTGTGGATCGAAAAAGACTCAGAAGTTTTTTGGTTTTGGTTTTGGGTTTTTTTTTACTGCTCTGCTCCTTTATTACTCAGGATTAAACTGAGACATACAAGACCAAACTTGTAACTTTTGGATTTTTTGAGACATTAGAGGACACCTTGTCTTCCTATTCAATAAAAGATACTTTTGCTGAGTACTTTGTTTCAGATCACCATGGTTATTATAGAAGGTATCTTACCTACGGCTGTGCTGTTTTAGTTCAAGCTGGCTGTTCAGTTATTGAGTAGCAAAGTCTGGCAAAATGACAGCTCTGAAGAGGCTGGTAGACACAGGAGCAGAGGAAGAGAGAAGCAACTTTTTTTTGGTCTCAATGTGAAAACAGGAAGTGTTTGACATGCTCCCCTGGCATCTGTGTGGTGTCCATAGCTGTAGTTTTATTTTGGACATTTTGGTTCCATGAATATGAAAGAGAGGGAGGGAGAAAGGGATGGGGAAGAGAAAAATACTCTGAGCAAAGCATCCTACAGTAGGACAATGCCCCAGAAATACCAGAATAGCCTGTTTCAAAAGCAACATATTGAAATATGCAGGATGCTCTGCATTTACAGCAGTCGATGCTGGGTCATGTCCTGAGGACACAGATACAGGGATTTACTTAATGTGTGAATTACAAAATCTCAAACACCATGAATTAACTAACCCTAGAAAGACATCACCAAGATGGAGGAAGAAGATTTTTTATCCGTTGTTCGTGATTAGTTGTGTTGAGGACCTGCAGTGATCTCAGGTTTAACTCTACAGCATTGAAAATTATAACAGTTTAGTCGTTGTCACAAGTAATAACGCAGGGGGAAAATGATTCTTCCACAATTCTGAACTTGGGCAAAGCCCGTGTTAAAGAAAGATATTAAACAGGATGGAAGAGGACAGTCTGAAATCCGTAAATTACTGAGTCCCATTTAAGCCCTTGCACAATTGTTTTTTATCAGAAGCACTTTCTGGAAGCTCATGCATTTGTGACCTAATACATAAGGGCCTTCATCTAAAAGACATGAAGGCTGAGACACTAAGGGCAAGGCATTCAAAGAAGAGATGTATCATTTTTTCCTCTGTATAAGTTGCTCTGGAAAACCAAACTCAGGCAGTGTCCTGAGTTGAGTCTTTGTTTTGAAGATGAAGATATTTCCCACATTTTTCTATGCGAGCCTTTTATACATGTATCACGACTTTTCTCATAAACACTATTTATTAGTAGCAAAGTTGCATCCTGATGTTCCACTAAAGAGGCCATCATATCTGGTAGGACCCTAGTCACCAAAATTCAGCTGCTTTTTGCTTGAACCCCACATGTACATCATCCCTGTCTTATCAGACATACACATTTGCATGTAGGATAGCAAAAATGTAAAACTGAGTTCCAATTCCAGGCTCAGGTTTCCTTCTGCACTCATGAAATTCGCACCCGAAGGAAACATTGCTGGTCAATCAGTGGGATAGACTAGTGGGTTAGACAATTTTGCTTGGGCCACAGACATGTTACACTTACTGAGATTTAAGGTAACATTATTGTGAGTCATCTAACACCAGCTGATTTAAAGTATGGTATGAAGGGACTACTAAACTTTCATGCATTTTTAAAATGCAGTTCTTAGCCTTTTCTCTACAAAGAAACACAATGAAAATATAAATTATTCCCCTGGGGAGCGGCATAAACAAAGAAACAGGAATAGAGTATTAATTACAATGGTAACATTAAAAGATAATTAGTGTTTATAAATCAAGGGTGAGGTTTCACAACTGGCTTAGCCCAGTCTATGAGCAAACCTCTGCCAAAGCCATGGTCCCTCCTTCACTAACTCCTGTTACACATCTCCGCATGTCCCTTTACTGACAATAACAACATTGGGATCACACACCAACTTGGATCAGCTAGCTAAGCAAAAGGAGAATGAGAATAAAAAAATATCCCCATCAAGCCTTCTCCCTACTTAGTGATGCATGAGAGTGAAGGAAAAACTGCAGGAGCAGGAAAGCAGGAAGATGGAGAAAAACGTTGAACACTTTGAGCAAACAACTTCAGCTGATATACATCTAACACCAATAGATTTAAGTGTATTTGTATCAACTGAAGCTGGTAAAAATCAGCTGTGTTGTCAAATTACTTCTGCAGCTGATCTGAACCACTGTCTTCATCAGAGCCTTTATTTCACTTGCTTCTACACACTGCGATGTGTTTCTTACCTAACCTTGCTGCTTTTCCAAGCTGACTGAGAAAGCAGCATTGGGTTATTGGACACTGAAATGAATCTAACTATAGCACACTAACCATGAGTCATCCAGCCTAATACCTATGTTAGTCATCCAGATCCCCCTGTAGTCAGCAATGAGACAAGATAGCCAGTTTTGGGTGTGGTTTTAAGATAGGGGGAATAAATTCCCTCAGGGATGCCAGCCCTCTCCATGTATCATGACTCAAATGTGCTTAGATTTGATGTCTTTCAGGACAATGTAGGTCAAAAAGTCCAAAAAGTTGTGCTCAGATTCCAAATGGGAACTATGTTTCGGGGTTTTTGTGTTTTTGTGTTTTTTGTTTGTTTGGTAGGTTGGTTCGGTTTGCAGTTTGGTGTTGCTGTTGTTTAAAAACAAACAAAACAAAACAAAACCCCAAGATTGTTAAAAAGAAGCTAGAAGATGCACCTAAGAAATGTGATGGGGATAATAGTGCAGGACTCAGTGTTGAAATCTTACTATTGTTTCCTTGCTTGTCATCTGTTAGATAAACCTTGAAAAAAGTTAAAGGGAAACTGATGTTATTTAATGGCAAAATAAGGCACTATATTGGACACAAGATACTCTTCAAAAAGACGAAGTTTTATCCGGGCAAAGAACATACACAGTAACATGCGTTCTAACATATTGAATATAAAAACATAAGTAAGCCAAATGAGAGCAAATGCTGAAGGAATCAAAACCAGGACTAAATTCTTCTAGTGCATCAAGAAGGAGCAAAACGCCCTCTAGAGAGTCCAGAAGGCTAAATGATGATCACTCAGAGAAGTTAAATGCCATATCAGTACTTGATGTGCTGGTCCTCTTCTCCTGAAAACGATATATGAAAACTGGAAAGGAGCAATAAAGAGGATAAAGGTGTGAAACATCTTCTATACGAGGAACAACTGAGTAGTAGCAGTAGGAATCTTCAGGCCAGAAAAGAGACAACTTGAATGAGATATGATAGATGTCTACAAAATCATGAGTAGTCTGAGGAAGATGCTTAGGAATTAACTTTTTCCTGTCTCTTCTGATATATGAAATAGGACCAATCACTCAAAGGCAGTAAAATTCAGGTTTGGAGCAAACAGAAGGAGTTGGTTCTTCATGCAACACAGATCTATAGCTGTTGTTGTCCAAGGAAAATATTCACATGGCCTCAAAGACAGACTGGAGGAGTAGTTGGAAGAAAGATCCATCAAAAGTTACTAAACAGACAAAAAAAAAATCTCCTCACCCAAAAAAAGTTGGATATGTCAGAGGACTTAAAGAGGGAAGTATCATACATTCTTGTCCTGTCCTTATTTATCCCTAGTCATCCATTTATGTACTCTGTCGGAGAAGGAAAACCACGTAAGAGGGACATCTGCTTTCAACTAGCACAGACATTCCTGTGGCCACTCCTGCATCCCATGCTGATAAAGTGACAGGAAAGCATTACCCAAGAGAGACACCTAATTTTTATATAACTAAATGAGATAAAGTGAAACCCTCATCTTATGTAGGTAAAATGCAGAAATCTGCTCATTTTTTTCTTGTGATTCTTTCTTGGAAAATGACTTTACTCTTCTCCCATTTTCAAGCAGCTCATAGGGTCACAGGTCTTGGACAAGTACTAGTCCCCAGTTCTTCCTATCTACTTTCCTGCTGCTTTCTTGTTAGGTTTTTGGAGTTGGTTTTTTGTTTGTTTTTCTTTTTATCACTGTTTTTGTGCTTCTCAGGAGAGTAAGTTTCTGTTTTCAAATTTTCAACACTCAAATGACAAATATTATTTCATCCATTATAGTTTTTAACACATAAACCAGTCTAATGCTGTTGTTTCCTAGCAGCTAAGCCATAAGGATTCTGTAACAGCAGCATAGTTTAAGAGGTGTACCTACTTGTTTAAATGTGTTCTTTCTCTGCATAAGGTCGAGTGTTTGAGTGTGTGTACATATACCTGCATAGCTCTGCAAAAGAACATAAACTTTAGCTCTTGCAGTAGCAACTTGTAAATGTACAATCGTGTGTATAAACTGGCAAGGTTCTAGACTGTGGGGTGGCTCTCTCATATGATATATTTTTAAAAGAATTTATACTCAAAATTCTGTATATTAAAGACATTTTGTCACAGGCAGTCTGAACAGAAAGCATCCGCTACTTGAGAGCAGTGTCAGAGTCAGGACATGCATCTTTTAGGACACATTTGTCAACAACTCATAAAATCTAATTTCTAACCCTGATGGGCTATAACATGGAGAAGCACTGGTGAGTTAACCCTATACTCATGTGTAGGCAGATGACTGTCACTGTACTTTAAGGAACATACCAGGTGCATCCTGAAGAATATGACATCACTATAAGGGCAAACAAATGAAGAAGGCTTTTTAAGCCCTTAAAAAGAATTCCAACTTCACACAATGCTTCAGGTGTTTTTCTTTCACTGGTTTTTATGTGTACCCATATGTGCATATTTCATCAGCACTGGAGGGATTATTTTTGAAAATAGAAGACTGTAACTTCTCAATAAAAGAGCATATACTCTCCAGAAAAAAAAAAAAAAAAAAAAAAAGTGAAAATGTGTAAAGCCTTAAGTTGACATGTCCTGCCTTTCTTCCCCTATCTCCAAACTCCTCCATCTTCCTAAGACTGTCATAATTTTACCACAGAGGTAATGGCGGTATAAAGTAACTAGGTGAAGTCAGTAAAAGCCCATGTATACAGATAGTACAGATAGTTGACATAAGCAAGAGGTGTCATGATCAAAGTATGTGCAAATAATGTGTATAAGATTGCGCAGACATCTGGTAGAGACGAATTTTTTACTTACATCCAGTACTGAGACAGACAGTAAGATTGCTGTCTTCAGAGCTATGAAAAAGAACTCATATGGTTATGCGGAATGTGTGGTTGCTCAAGGAGGATATTTCTCAAAGACTGTCAGGAAAGGGAAAACACAACCAGGACTGCTTTCGTATTTCCATGTTTAGTGGTTTACAAGAGAGGAATTTGGGGCCTGATATCTATTATAACAGAGGGAGTATATAAGTCATGGCATCATCTGGTTTAAAGGCCTCCATCTAGGATCAGACAAAGCAGCATGAGTCTCCACATAATTAAGAACAACTATCCCACAGAGGGAAGGAAAGCAGGAGAGATTCCATTGAGAAGCAGGACTGACTACAGTACTTCAGAGACCTGACTGTAAACAGAAGAAGCAAACCAGAGAACGTTTAACAGGAAAACAGCACCCTGACCCTCTCTGGTTTGAATGTTATCAATCAAGTTTAAATTTAGCTCCTACGTGGTCCCAGATGAAAAGGCGGCAGTAGGGGCAAGAAAAGCTTAACGCCTGAGAATATTTGTATTGCATGGCAAGGAAAACAAGACTAAAGTCAACAAAGGGCAGCCTGCAAAAACAAATAGTCCCGATGAGAACGGCGCTGCCACCAGAAAGCTCATTAGCAGCCAGCAGCAGAACTGTCTCTCCACTGTTCCTTTGCTGGCTGCCCCCAGCCCAGCCCAGCACTACCACAGTGCTTCTGACTCAGCGGCTGCTCCCTCCCAGTGTAACCCCAGAGCACTTGCCAGTGCCCACACAATGCGTGCCCACAGCGTGAAGAGCGTTTCCCTGGGGTGGGCTGGGCTGGGCTGGGCTGGGCTGGACTGTAGTGGGAGGCAGGAGTGGAAAAAGAGCAGGAAATATCTGAGGGGTTTTTTTCAAATAATAGTAATGTATGCATGCACACATGGTAATTGTCTTTAATCTGTTCTAAGATAAACCAGCAGAGGGAAAATGTGGGTGTAAAATGATGAGAATACGCACTGCCATGCCCACCAGCAAGCACATGGGATTTCAAAAATCATGTGAACTCCAAAACCAATGTCCCATCTGTCGTCACCTATTCACTGCGGGGGCAGTCACAGCTGTAGGGCAATGAGACGCTCCATTTCCTCCCAGTTCATGGGAAAACACAGCCATGCATTTGGACAGAGCTGAGATATTAGGTGATCAGTAAGGAGCACAAAATAAATTTTTTAGCCTCGAGAGACAAGATGTACTTTTCACAAATCTGCATTTAGGTACCTGAAAATGAGTGGTCTGATGATGTCAGAGCCCATTTATTCAGCAGCTTGAGATTTTGCATCTGTAGGTTTTACACTGGTCACAAGGATCTTTCCTAGAGATGAAGTTGCTATCTACTCTTTCATGAAGAAACCTGCTGGACTGTGTATACACTGGAAGAGGTGGCAGAGCTAGACCCTATGCAGCTGGGGTAAATGCTAGTTCAGACAAGCGAAATTGGTGGCAAAGTTCCAGTGAATTCAGCAGAGAAAAACTCTGCTCCAAAGTTGACTCCTTATTTGCTCACCTGTCACCTGTTCTCTTAGTGCACAATGGGGAGATGAAGCTTGAGATAAAACTCTTACATTTAAAGCAGCTATATTTCTATAACACACTAGTACACAGCTTCAAGTCGGCTTCATTTTCTGATGTCTGTATAATTTATTTGTCCACTTAAATGTATGTGAAGTAAAAAGAACATCCACCAAACTAGAGGACCCATCCACCATATATGCAAGTTTAGAAATAATTTTAAATACGCTGTAAGAAAAAAGCAACTAAGACTTGAATCCAACCTCTTAGAAAATACATTTAAAGTTAAATAGTAAGATCGTAGAACACTCTTCTATATGCAATTTTCATTTTATGAAAGACATAAGCTATAGAAGTATAATACAATTATGCAGCTAGAGCATCTAATATATCTGACGAAAAATAAGAAAGTTTGAGGTTTGAGAATTTGCAATGATACTTACAAATCTATCAACTTGATTTCATAAATCTGTAATCTACAACCAGATCTTCTTAAAGGTACTTTTTGTCCTCTACATTGTAGGATTAAATGAGATTCATCCTGAGACCATTCATCTTCTTTTGGGTTTTTGGCATTGCCTTCAGTGGCAACAGGACCTATAGCTGAACTGCATTTTCTTTTGAAAACAGAACGAGGAAACTGAAAAACAGGGTGAGGTACCGATTGTGCTGCGTATGTTGAGACAACTTGGAATAAAGAAGAAAGAAAAAATATCTACAGTATTAATTCATGTGTATATAAACAAAACTGATTCCTCAGTCCTTCACAAAATTTGGATACTCTTGCTTCAGGTTTAGAACAACAGTTCTGTGAAAATTAATTTAAGGCTCTTCCCCTAAAAAGTTTCAGAAAATAAAATGAAAATTTGAAACTAACAAGGAAGAAAGTTTGAAAGTTCCTTATGTTGCTGTGAAGAATGTTGGAAAATCGCAGACAGTATTAAACCGACATTATTTTCCAGAGGTATTTAAAATAAAGTCTCCTTTGAAATCCCATGAGAAACACCCTTGTCCTGGTATGTCTAATGGAAAGAATGCTGGCAAAAGTCTTTGAAAGGTCACGCAAGTGGTAAAATGTCCGTAGGTAAAAAACATTAGGTGAGTCCATACTAGTTTTCTGAGCTCTATAGCATGATACCAGGTGGTATTTCCCTTCCCAAAAAGTGCCTTCTGACTTGGCAAATACAATGATGAGGAGGAAAGAAAAAGAAAACAAGTACAGGTTGAGGTTATTTCAGGCTCCACACATGTTCACCCTTGATTGCTCAACAGAGGCTATGAGCAAGCGTCCTGGCTCGTCTCAGTGCTGGTGGCAAACACAGTGACAAATGCAGAAAAGCACCTCTGTTTTTTCAGGGCTGTGACCAAGCTCCGGCTGTCCCAGTTTGGCAGCAGACACTGTAAGATGTGGAGTGGTGCAGTGGGAAGCACCTCCCGCAGCTCCACGTGCATGCCATTTCATGGTGCCCCTGGGCCAACTTTATATGGCTCCCTGGCTGCAGACCTGAGCTGGAATGGAGAAAAGAAAAAAGGGCAGAAATGGTAGAAAACCATGTAAGGCATCCAGGACCTCACACTGTTTTGCTGATGTTAACTAGTGTTCAGACAGCCCTGCCAGCGGAAGTGTCTGAAGATCTGTTTGGGTGAAGGTGCACCTCTGTGGGGTTCCGAGTCCAGCCGCAGGAGAAGAGCTGGTGGGTCATGACCTCCCTCTCCATCCTTCTCCCAAAGGTCCCAATTGCTATCTGAGGCTGCTGGCTGCCCTCAGGAGCTGGGCGGCTTCGGGAGCATTTCTTATATTGAACCCTTGCCACAGGTCAGTTACTTCCCCCAAGTTGTACTTCCCCTAAAAATACCCACGTCTCGTGGCTTCTGCAGTCACATAACTTCATGTCTCCGTTACTCCTTCCCCAGAGGAATGAAGTATGTCAAGCTGCTGGCAGTTAAACTGTATTTAAAGACATTTTTATTTCCTGAATCATATTCAGTGTGATGCTTGTTTTAATTATATTTTATGCAGAGTGCTGTAAGATGCATGCATGAAAGCCTGTCCCTAAATAAACATGTCTTTTAAAGTTCTTATTTATTTTCCTTGACTCAGCTCCTGCTCCTTTCCCAAGGTGCACGAAAGCTGCGATATATGGTCCCTGAGGCCCAACCAC
This sequence comes from Pampusana beccarii, assembly GCA_013399365.1. Classification (NCBI taxonomy): domain Eukaryota; kingdom Metazoa; phylum Chordata; class Aves; order Columbiformes; family Columbidae; genus Pampusana; species Pampusana beccarii. The sequence continues at coordinate 46,979 of VWYH01010583.1, forward strand.
AAAACCCAGACACCACATGATGTCAAACAGCCTCTTCACACCACTGCTGTGAGGGCTCGGCTCTGCCACGGTGCCTGGGGGACACCCACCTGCCCCGCAAATGTCCCCTTTGGGACCTCTGAAATGGGGTGCAAGCATCTGGCACCACCTAGGAGATCAACTACTGTGTCTCCTGAAGGTGGAGGTTCTCTCCAAAAGCCACTCTCAGAGCAGTTGTGGGGAAAAAGAAAAAAGCCCAGCCAAGGGAACACGCTGTAAACACCTGGCAAGTGGCCACCTCCTGCTCCTGGAAGCCACCGCCAGCCGCAGGGGCTGTGCGTGCGGGATGAAGGCTCCAGCCCTGAGCACAGGTCCTGGTGGAGGTGCCATGGCCCAGCTGTGCCCCACAATGGGGACTCAGACCCCCTCAGGGCACCCGTGGGCTGGGGGAACGTCACCTGCCACTGGTGGCGAGGGCAGGAGCGTCAGGGTCAGCCCAGTGGGGGGGATCAAACAGCGATGGCAAGCGTGGGCTTGCCTGTCAAAGACCTCTTTGAGGCCGATAAAAAAGCAATTCATTTTCTGTTCCAGCTTGGGCCCCGTGGAAGAGGAGACGCTGAGAACAGGCCTGTGAACAGCCCTGGTTGGAGGGCAGCCAGGGGAGGCCACCCCGCCGGCTTTCACAGGACCTCTCGCTGCCATCAGTCACCCGCAGGCAGCCTCAAGCGCATCTCACGCCGCCCGGCCAGGGCGGCCTCCTCCCCCAGCCCTGCTCCACACGCCCCCGGCGCTGCCTGCGGAGCCGCCCCACGCTCTGCTCTGCCAAACCAGCTGTCTCCTGACGGGAGAAAATAATCCGAGATCAAGGACAGGAAACTGGATCCGCACACGCAGGCAAGATGAGAAACTCATGTTTTGCAGCAACCCCCTTCTGTCAATGCGCTCCCCCCTACCCAAAGAGAAATGTAAATAAAACAAATGGAATAAAAGCAGGTACATGCCGCTTTTTTTTTAATTAACTTTTGTGTGAAAAACAACAAAAAAAAAAAAA
>VWYH01010583.1:49696-203631 GCA_013399365.1 Pampusana beccarii
GCCGGTACATGCGGTTTTTTTTTTAATAAACTTTTGTGTGAAAAACAACAAAAAAAAAAAAAGGAAAGCCTCCAAGTGACATTTTTTCTGGCATCAGTGCCCTCTCCTGCTCTGGTTCCCACGACAGCTCCCATGCCCTCACCACAAACGCACAGCTACCCCAGTACCCAGGGGTAGCTGAGAGGTGCACCGTGCCGAAAGACAGCATGCCAAAAGACACCATGCCGAAAGACACCAGCAAAGGCAGAGGGAGGACAGCAGCCCTGTATGGCCCCAAGCTCCAGTGATCATCTCCCTCTTGCTCTGTCCCCTTGTGCATCTGTGTTTCAACATCCCAGCCACCCTTCACACTGCTGCTGCAGCCCGTGCTGCCGGGAAATATTTTGAGCAACCGAACATGTGGCTTAGAAGAAGAAAATGGCCTTTGGTATGTTTCTCAAAAAGGGACAATTAAAGAAAAGCAACCCACAAGCCTTCTGAGCCGGCTGGCTGGCTGGAAAGCGGCTACCAGTCGGTCCTGCACAGAGCCATGGCTGACTGCCGGGAATGAGTGGAATCATTTGGTCCTGCTGCCCTCTGTCCCCACTGCCCTCAGGGGGGTGTTTAACAGGGGTGTGCTTGCTGCTTCGGCACCATTGCCCTAGCAACACAACCAAAGTGTTTGTCAACATGCGAGTGATGTGAATGATGGCGCCTTGTCCAAAGAGGTCTGGACTGTGTGTGTGGTTCTTCTTCACAAAAGCTGGTTTCACCACTTTGCCTCACAGAGAGCCTGAACGGGAATCCAGGAGCCAGTTGGGAAATTTTCCTGTGAGTCAAAAGCATATTTTTCTCTTAATTGTATAGGAACTGCCCTGGCCTTTTGGAATCAGTGATGTCTAAACTAATAAATAGTACCAGCCTAAAGCTGAGGAGAAATAACTACAATTTCAAAAATCGTCCACTATTTTTAGGTAATAGATATTCTGCAGAAGTGCTGGAAGCCCACTCTGCCCTGCCAATGGATTGGATCAGCCTTCTGAGGGCCTTTCTATTTCCTTGAAGTGAATTAGGTCTAAGGAAGCTGCTTGTATCTCCTCATTGTCTTCCTGTCACTAGGCTTAAATGGAAATCTATTCACTGAAATCCCTTTTTCATCAGCCATTTTTTTCCTAGATTGGACCAGGTGTCAATATTATCTTTAATAGGAAGGAGCAGGGTCATGCCTGAACAATGTTGTGTTCTTTCAATGAACAACACAGGTTTCTGCAGATTACTTTTCACCTCATGATGTTTCCACAAAAAAAAAAAAAANTTAATTTAAAAAAAAAAAAAAGGCAAAACTGTTCATAAAAAAGGCACAAATACATGAAATACATGAAACCTTTCCATTACTTGGTGGAAAAAGGACACAATAGTTGAACTTTGCAATAATTCCTTGCTTCTGTGAGACATAGCCCAGTCCTTCTTCATTCAGTGAACAAATCTAAAGCAGAAAAATCTAGTGGAAGAAAATAGAACTCAGGGGAAAACAATTTGACCAAATGGAAAGATGAAATCTGAAAAGTCCTTACGCAATTTCAACCTAATCCAGGTAGCACCTAAACTTAAAGAGACTTTATATTATATATGTTAATTAATATATAAACTGTATAGACACCTGAACTGTCTGCCATTGGGAATGAACAAAAGTATCTTGCTTGTAACAGAGCTGGACAGCCAAGTTCCATTAACATTTAAGCCTGAACAAGGTCCAGAGATGTGTCTTTGTCTATGTCCTCAGAGATGTTCAATCAAAAGGTGTTTTTGGAACAGTCTTAAAACTGCTGTGAACTGGCTACTTACAAAAAGCATTGTGACTAGGTTTTGGGTTTGGTTTGGTTTGCGTCAATCTCTTTAAACAGTAGCTTAGCAATTAGGTTACACGGGTAAACTGTGGAGGACCTGAGCTTGGCTTTAACCTTCCGAATCCCCACTTCCTATGAGGCTGTGTTGACTGCCCGACTATAGCTTTGTGTGAGAGCGTCTCTCTCTGCCTGTCTTGTTGGTGCTGGTTTCAGAAGGCTGGGACAAAAAGAGCAATTGGGCAACTCAGCTGCTAGTTCCTGCTTACAGAATGGCTCTCACAAGGCAGAAAGCATGGCCTCCCTCCAGTTACTTCTAGTTGTAGCTGTAGGTAAGGTTGGCATGCTGAATTCAGGCTGTTCCTTGCTTTGGGTGCCATAGGGTGAGAAAACCAAGGTGCTACTTGTAAGTGTCCTGCACCCTAGGCTCTTGCTGTGTATGTATGGTGCAGGGAGTCTGAGGTGCCACACAGGGATTCTGAATTCTTCTGTGGGGTAGATAATCTAGGCATTGTGGTGCTCAGATTTTTATGTATGTGAAGACAGGACACAGATTTTAAGACCTAGCTGCAGGGGCAGATTAACATCTCCTGTGAGGGTGGGGAGTCACCAGCATCGCTTTGTGTAGTATGGGGTTGCACCACTCCTCCACACAGCCTTCTCCCCACCACCTTTCAGATCCATACAGCCCTGTAGCTCCCACTGAAGTCGCTGAGAGTCAGGACTTATGTGCACAAGTCCCTCCTTTTCTGCAAAGAGCCCAAGGACTCCTCTAAGCACCTCTCCAGAAGTTTCTAGTGTCCCTGTAATTTACACTGTAAACTCCCTACAGTGGAGCAGAGGGCTGAGCTGAATGCAGAGGCAGAAAGATGGAGAGCAGAGACTGTCAGTAGTATTCCTTGGTAGTCATCAGAGTGCAACATGAGATGCTCCCCATACTGTCCACACTAACATCTGTAGACAAGAAACAGAGAGAGTTGTAGCCACAGAGGGAGATGTGTTTTATGTAGTATATTTCTGTTTGGAATATGCTGTTCTGGATGACTTCAGTGCATTTTCACAAGTAAACGATGCTCTTGTGTTTGTATTAAAATGTTAATTCATCTTTTTTAAGTTTTAAGCCACAGTTTTACAGAAATGTGAGAAAGACCTTGCCCCCTGCAGATGTGTATCAATCTACAAAAGATGTAATATGGCTTACAGTGCCAGTAGGGCTGGTATAGGTTCTTTGATGCTTAAGTACAGGAATTTGCGAAGTGTATTTAGTGTTCTCCCATGTGGTCTGGTGGAAATAATGTCAAAAGAGTTGAAAATGGGGTTTGGATGTGATAAACATTAGTACAAAAGGAGAGATATGACTCAAATCAAGAAACAAATGTGCTCATTACATGCTCAAGAAACTAATTTATTATGAGTACTCATGAACAACAGCTGAAGATCACTCTCTGATCAGAGAAGTACCTCTGATAACTCCATACCCTCCTTTTCTGTCAGGGCTTTCAGCTTCTCTGTGTACTGTATTTTTCTGAATGAAACTCTTTTTGTCAGCAAAAGGCTCCATCACTGTGATGTTGTTTCCACTCTCTATATTTCAAGTCTGAACTTCATTTCTGAAACTACAAATCGGTGATCATCCTTAAAACAAACAAACAAACAAACAAAAAACAAACAACAAACAAAACCAAACAACAACCAAAAAAACCTACAACATTTTATTTTCCTTATCCGAATTTCTGCTGCTTTCTCTGAAACATTACAAAGATCTGTCCCTGTAGCAATCCTTCTTAACCAAGCCACAACTATTCCCTGTGTCAACTGTTGCAATTCTCATTTTAATGGCCTGCTGAAGCCGTACTCACCAGACTTTAAAGTGCCCAGAAAACTGCAGTCAGACCACATTATTCGCTAAGAGGCTTTATCTCTTTTCTTAACTTTACTCCCTTACTATTCCTCTGCCCAGAAAATGAAAATCAAGTGTTAATTCTTTTAATTCCTTTTTGTCTCACTCTATATTAAACCTTTGGCTTAAGTATAATTCAGTTCTCCTGCCACAAATTTTCTCCTTTTTATCATTCACATGGGTCAACCTTCATGAAATACCTACAAGCTGAAGTTAAAAAAGTGGAAAAATCTGCCAGAGTTTTCTGTGAATTTTCCCAGCTGAAGAAGCAGAAGAAGATGTTTAGCCTTTGAAGAAATATTTTCATTTTGAAAAGGAGACTACCAAAAAATTTACATTTTTTTCATTCTTTTCTGGATTTTCTATGGAAGCCTCAGGAGTAGAAAAAATTTAGAAAAACATATCAGTGTGATCTCAAACAGTCCTACGCCTATGCCTTTCCCTTCCTACTACTGGCATGGGAATTAGTTCTTTATTTCCATCTTCCTTTTATTTTCAGACTCAGACTTCTTAGATATCAATATACCTAATTCATGGCAGTCCTCAAAAATACTGTTCGTGTTTCCCACTTCCAGGAAAATATGAACAAGGTTGTATTTCTGTTCTTCCAGGTGGTAGTAAACCTGTATGCAGTAAAATTTGTCTTTCATTTTTCTATCTGCCATCTTAATTCTGTCTTTTTTAGCCTACCTTCTGTCTGCTTATACAATAATTGCCATCTCCACTTCTGACTCATGACACAATGAAGGCTGGTGTAATCGAAGGCTGGTGTAATCCATTAAATCATATTCTTTTTAACTAATAGACAGATACACAAGAGATTGGTTTCTGGATCAATCAATACTTCTTAACACTGAGTGTCTGTATATCCTAATGCACATGAAATTATGGTGCTAAATTCTTAATGTTGGTTTCATTGCTTCAGCAGTCCTAAGCACATCAACCATATGCGGTTGGAAAACTTTAAAATTAAACATCAGAAGAGTAGGGGGAGGAAAGTTTCCTTTTGCCTCTCAAGAAAACGCATTGTTTAATTCATTCAAATATAAATGGAATGCTCATACTAAGCCACTAGGATGTTCTTAATTTCTTAAAGATGTTTCTTCAGATGACGAAGTGTCATCTGACCCAATAAACCAACACTAGCCTCAGCTTGTAGGTTTGTAAAAAATAAGCATTGCCCAACACCCTTCCCACTTCCTTTCCTTTTGGTTTTCTGTATGAATGAATCCCTTTCAGGGGAAATGTTAGAATGATATTTTCAGATCTCCAGACAACATAAGGTCAGACCATAGAATTAATGTATTTTCTTTGTCTTAAGATAGCTTTCTTCTTTAAGTATGAAAAAACATTTGGATCAGATCAATTGTTTCCTTTGAGCTCAAATAGAAAGAGAATCAAGTGCTTAAGCATAGTTTTCTGGTATTATTGTAAGAGACAAATGTTTTCATCTGATCACTTTTTTCATTTGTACGTTAATCTGAACACATTCTAAAAATTTAGCTTATAAGAAAGGTCATCGTACTTGGAGATTATTAAAAAATGTCAGGTGAACTAATAAAATAATGTTATTTTACAGAGGGAGCGCAAAATGATAATATTTTTTAAACTGTGAAAAATATATAATAGATTCATAAAATCATAGAATCATTTCAGTTGGAAGACACCCTCAAGATCATTGAGTCCAACTGTAACCATACACTAGCTTAGATTTTATGTAGAAAATAGAAATTCCTCCAGTTGACAAGAGGTTAAAATACACTTCTGTCCTGGCTGGTTCCACTCCCTTACAGCTTCAGTTAGGGCTAGCTGTGATTTTAAACAATAATATTTACATTTAACCTCCCGGGACTAGATGAGTACTCTTCCCTAATGATGTGAGAGAGTTAAATTGCTTTGCTACTTCTGTTGTCATGCAACTCTTGCGTTATTTACCATGGAAATAATGAATGCTGAAATGCATCTGGCAGCTTGCGTAGCTTTTTTATTGGACAAAGGTGCATCACTGAGGAAAATACCCAGGAGCTACTGGCTTTGTGAAACCAAAGGGATTTGTTTGAGAATTTTTGATTAAAATAAAGCTGGTTTTGCAGATCTAACTCTCAAATATCTGGCTTAATTTCTATATTGTCATGTTTGTGTTTTAGTACGTTTGTACCTGATTTAAGTAGATAACAAAAAGGCTCCCGAAATCAAGGTATCTATTGCATAAACAAAACCCAAGAATGGATGGGCTCTCCATACTGCAGGGACTCCAGAACAAGGGTGAGTCTTCTTCTCCTGTGCCTTGGCAGACCTCAAAAGGGTCAAAAATCACCATGCAGCCAGAGTTTAGGGGAATCCAACCTTTATTTCACCTCCCTGCTTCCTCTCCAGCCATGGGATGGAGGGGCCTGTTGGCTACGTAACACTCACAAATGTCTCTGCTTCTACCACCCTCCCTTGTGCAAGGAGAAAAGACAATTTGAATGAGCAGAAACCTGGTGGCCAGAATTGCCTTCTCTCAGGAAAAGCTTTATGTCCTCTTCTGCCTCTTTGCCCGTGCTTGTGCTGTTTCTCTGGAAACAGAAAGGAAAGAAACGACCCATCAGAAAGGATGGTTCTTGGCTGTCTTAGAATTGTCTGATGTCTGAATCGACACCAAGTCACCTCTGTTCCTCAGAAAAACATGGTGAAAACTGGCAGTGCTGTGCATGGGGATCCGACAAAAACATCCACATGAGTAAGAGGTGCCTCCTCCAGACTTTTTCTAGGGCTGAATGGGTCTCATGCTCTCAGTTTTCTGTTTTCATGAGGACCAAATGTTGCTTTAAAAGTGGCAGAGAAAGGAACAGCATTTAAAATAAGCCAATTTAAAGCCTGGGCTTTTGCTGAGCTTTCATAATCCACCATTTACTGAAAATATCTCTGTGTGTGAGATCTTTCCCCCTAAGAACATGTGTCCTTCCTGCTTGTTCAGACTCTGATCCTAATCTCAATTGTTTGATGTCATAATCTGTAGTATGGGAATGCAGAGAAATGCCTTCAAAAAACCTCCAGTGCTAATTGAGAGAAGGTGCCTTCTGGGGGTTTTCTGCATGCAATAGTTTCAGGAATGATTGGAAGAAAGCATATTAATCAATTTTGCAGATGACTTGCAGTGGGAAAAGATCACAAACCACTTAAATTCTGGGAATAATACAGAACACAGCTTTCATAAAACAAAGGAAGAATCCAACATCACTTGGAACATACTGAAAGTCCAGATCACTTCTCATAGCTATTCAGCAAACACTTTTGAAAACATTTGGAAAACCAATATAGATGTGAGAATGAATTGATGACAAAGAAATAAATACATTCATGCCTTAGTCTTTGGAAGCACCAAGGAAAAACAGAAGTGCTTTCAGTACCCAATGTTATGCCCCTAAATTCCAGAAAAGAATACAAAACTAGTGCTGCTATACTGCGTCATTATTCTAGCAAACAATATGAGACAATAGCAATCACGTATCACGTTCAACCATATTGTATTGCAAGTGCTGTTCTCTTTATACAGATAGTATAAATGAACGTCTTTAGAGTACCTTTTAATTTCAAATCCCATAGCAAGATTTACATTCTTCACTTCAGAAGAAGATGACTTTTTCTAATGAACTCAAAATCGTTTTTCCTGATATTCACTAGCAATGCTGGTTATGTTTACCAATCACTTTCAAGTAGTCTTGCAAACTCTGTGTGGCTGCAGAAATGCAAGTGTCATGTGAATGTCACAAAGGTCACTAATTTAAAGTTTGCAGCAAGTTACATCAAACACCGTGCATTTGTATCAATATACAAATGTTAAATACATTTGCCAATTTTGCTTGTAATCTGTAAATCGCTTTAGATGCTCTTAGCACAATCTTGTCAGGATGCACGGAGTTGGAAGAGCCTACACTTAAGTAACTGCAGCAACAGGATGGGCAAAATATGAGAAAATTGAGAAACTCTTTCAGACCTCCAGACAGTACCATCTGATTGACTTCACATTACCTTTTATTTACAAAATATTAAATCTTTAATATATCTTTTTAATGACTTTTTAATAATTTTATATTTATTTTTTTTCCTGACAGTTCACACTTCAGAAATTCATAAAGAACCATGAAATCTGTGATTGCTATGATCTGACTATAGAAAAAAGAAAGTCTATGTTATATAATATGCTTTAGACAGGTCTTTTGATTATTACTACATTGTCATCTGGGGAAATAAACACAAGAATGAGACTAAAGTGGTCTCATCCCATTATGTGGCCCCTGGTCAAGCCATTTCATGTTTGGTTTAGTTTCCTGATTTATAAAAAAGGGATTAAAAATCTACCTGCCTTAAACCGATATTATAAAGCAGTTAATGGATAATGTCTGTATGCTGCTTTGAATATCTGAAGAACAATATGTGAACAATGAGTGATGTTTTTTCTTTCATTTATTAGTCTATTTATGTCTCATGTTCATTTTTTATGTCCCTTCTCTAAACTGCTCCTACAGTAATCTTATATTTCTAATATTAAAATGGCCAAACTTAGCTGTTTGCTTCAGTCTCATTGGACCTGGAAAAATTCTTCTTTGGGACTATGTTATTCTTTCTTTTTATATTTCTTGTGTCATACTGACTGTTCTTTCTTCATTTTATTTTTTCTTCACTGTATTAAAAGTCAGATGAAACCTTTGCCTTATCACACTTATTCCCTTTTCTCCAGATTTCTTCTACTGTCTCTGAATAGTTTATTCTGATTTCTTTTCTAACTGTTCACATACAAGAGTTTTCTGAATATACCGTACTTAGGATGGTTAAAAAAAGTTGATTCTAACTTATGCATTTACAAGAATGAGATAATTTTGTATTCTTATTCTGTAAGATGGTTTTCTTATAACTTAATTATGGTAAACAAGAAGGGTCAGGCCAAATGAAGAAAGATGGAGTGTTTTGTTTTCTAATGAATGTCACACAGACATAGCAGTCTCTTTGCTGCTGGCTTAAAACAAGGCAGACGCAATGTTATGAACAACATTGTCGGCAGCAACCTCATTTGCTTAACCTCAGTGCATCAAAAAGGCAATAAGTTTTTTGGAATGCAAATATTATTGTGAAATAGAAAGAAAAAAAAAAAAAGAGGAAAGGAAAAAATATAGGTTACGCATGGCTGCTTTTAATGGAAATAGTATGATGCCATTTCTCTCCCTTTCTTCATGGTTTGAAGTCAGCGATCCCCAGAGAGAAAAATTCTGAAGTTGTAATGAAAAGGGATCATTTCAGAACACATAACAGGCAGTTCCCTCTTCTTTTATGTTCTAGGGAGAGAGAATGTTTCCATTGTATGTGGCTTTTTGATATATGACTTTGAAAAGAATACACAATCTTTCCATGAAAAGGTTCAATATTATTCTCTTCACTTAGTTCTCGTTCCTGAATTACATTGAAATCCCACTCCCTGGTTATTCATAACTTGCTAAAGCTTCCCTGTGAGACTTAAAATTGTAGCACTCTAGTCTAGTAAAGACATTTTAAAGAAATACCAGGCTAAACAAAATAATGCGTTGCAGAATAAACAATATCTGAGACAGATAGGAGGAACAACTAACCCCATGCTTCCCTTTTTCTTTCCCTCATGGTGAGTACAGAAAAATTTATGCCAATGAAAGGGTTTGCTTACGTTAAATTGTGAGGCTATTTGTTGTTGCAATACATTTCAAGCTCAAAGAATACTTGGAGGCTGAACTTGAGACATTCACACTATGCAGTAATTGCTCCATTTAACAATTAAATCTTAAGCAGTACTGTTACTGAATTACTCTTTCCAAGCCTGGCTTGAAAACCAATCCAATAGTCTTATAATGGTTTCTAAAAGACAACTGGAGCTTCAAGAAATCCATGTTGTAGATCTTTCATTGTTCTTCATGAGCTGCCACTGCAGTTTAGCATTCAACAGTGTAAAGAATTTCTAAGAGCAATTGAACTAAAAATAAATCTCAAGCAAGAAAAGGTGAAGCAAGCAGAGGTGTATGTACATAGAAGTGGGGTAACGTGGTAACATCTGCAAATATTGGCTGAAATTTTTAATCCTCTTATAATTGTTTCTTAGAAATAGTTTCATGTGTTAAAACTTGAAATAAAGAGTTGGATAGAGTATTCCTGCATGAAAACTTCCAGCTGCCTGATCAGATGTTTGCTTTGCAAGGGTTATGTTCTACTAATCCTGAAAAGAGGAGTGTTCTGTTCATCTTGCCTGACGTTAGTCTAACGAATTTTATTCACCTGTACCCAAATAGGTACTCTCATATCCTTTGTAGAAAGCATTCCCAGGCTGTTTATTTTATGTGGTTTTTCAGGATGAGATGACTCTCCCTGTGAATTTTTCTTGCTGTTAACCAGGAAAGGAAGTTTGTTAATTAGTCCAGAGTTTACTATTATTTCTGTGTCAATTTGTGGCAGAATTGTACCCCATCAAATCTCAGACTGGGATTTTGAATACTGTTTACAAACTATTCTCAAGAAACACTGAGAGACTACAGAACTCATAAAAAATCTGGGTATAGTGTGAACTCAGTGTTTCATGGCAGGGATACGCTTTCCAGTCACAAAGACCAGGGAGCACAGGGAGTCATCCCTGGCAAAGGTTCTAGTCCACAGATTAGAAGACTTTTATGAGCATACTTCTGTTTTAATGGAGGATTTATTGACCTTAGTAGTTTTGTGAGATTTAGATTGTCTTTTAAATTGAGTGTGTAAGATTTAAAGTTTTAAATGGCATGCCCAGGCAACTTACATCTGCATTAATTATTTCGGGATTTTCCAGCAGTGTTTTGCGGTATTCATTTTCCATTTCTATAACAAATAAGACAGCATCTGTTACTAAGTGAGACACCATAGGTTTAACTCACACAGTAGAATTGCATTTTGGGTGATTTCCTAACTTTCAGTGCATGTTGACGAATAATAATCTCATAGTAAGTGAATAGTTTTGTAAATTCCTGCTTGGAAATACAACCCTCTCCTGTCCCACACACTCTGTAAGAGCCACCACAATGACTCTTTTGATGCAGGATTCAGCTGACCTAAGCCACAACAGAAAAGATTAACATCTTGCCCAAGTTAATTGTTTAGACAACTTCTATTTTTTGTGGACAGATACAGGTAACTACATCTTAGAGCAGATATTCCAGGTAGGTACACTGAATTACTTTCCTGAGGTGCGAATTTCACTCCTGAAGGAACAGAGATGGCAAATGCAGACAAGACACCTAACTTACAGACAGATCAGATGAATCCTAAAACAATGAAGTCCATATGCTACATTTACTTGGTGCAGAGTCCTTTTTATGGAGGTTTCATGGAACATGGTAACTAGCAATAGGCTTTTTTGAGAAGAGCCCTTTCTACTAGAAAGACAGTATGTCACAGAAGATAGAAGATCTATCTTTCGTTTTTCTTTTCATTTCATTTCTATCACATAAACCCCTCTGAATGCATTGTGTTGGTTTCCAAAGTGTCCAGAAAAATTGAGGAAGAGTGGTATAGTCAAGGGCAGTCTGAGCAGAGAGAGTTGCTCAGAGAACCTGAGATTTAGATGGGGCTCACATGCTGCTAGGCAGAGGGTGATAGTGAGATGGTGGCTTTTCACAGCAGAGTGGTAATGGCTGGGCTAGCAGAGTGACACCGAGTGGTGAGGAGTGACCATAATGTGAATAACTTAGGTTATCAGCCTAGAGGGAAGAGTTAGGACTTGTGTAGGGCTACTGTTCCCTATATCACTTTACCCTCCAGCCACAAGCAATTGAAAGTCACCAGTAACACAGGTTTAGCTCATCCCCAGCCAGTAAAATGAGTTGTTTTGGCAAGACTCCACTTAGTCTCATACACTTCAGAGCTAGATTTGTACTTTTCATAATGGATTTCCTTGCGTGGTTTCTACAAGTTCATTTTGGTCACTGTGGTTTGGAAATAGACTTGACCAAATTCAAATCTGTGTCACAGTCATTTTAATCAGAGTAGTCAGAGATTACAACATTTTCAAAGGGCCTACATTCCTGACTAAAATCCAAAAGGCCCATAGATGAAAATCTGCAGCAATCAAGTGGTTAAACAACATTCGACAAAATGAGCTTGCTGTTGGATAATGAAAAGTTGAATCAACATGCTCTCGTAACCAATAACCATACACTGAATGCCAGCTGAATATTTAAACTGAAAATGCAAAGCAGAGAAGCATAACAACTCGATTACCAACTTCCTTTCTATAAAGGAAATATTGTTTTAAGTGAGCTGTTCTAATGATCAAGTATACCACAGGAATGTGTCAGCAATTACAGCAATCAACACAGCAGGGTTTTTTTTTCAACTTCTCTTTATCTAGCATCTCCCAAACACTAAGAGGGGCTATGTCCTTTGGCCCCACGCTATGTGCACAAAAAATGCTAGAAGCCAACTTTAAATAATTAGTCCTAAAGGAATGTATCTACTCACTGTGTGATCTCCTATCTCAAGCAGTATTAGGCTTCTGTAAGGACAATGCAACTAAGGGACAGTGTAATCCACTGAGGAAGATTCAGAGAGAACGGAAATAAATTACACTTTTTGAGATAAGAATGGAAGCTTGTGACTAGGTGTTATAGAACTAGTTGAAAACTCGCCTGCAGCATATACAAAATTGATGTCTGCTGCCCCAAAAATGAAGGCATGCGCTGAGCAGGGTCTTGATTATTCCACACATGGTCAGAGCTAGAATAGAGCTGCAGAAAGAGGCCAGGAGGAGCAAAATAGGTCTGTCTTCCAAGGGACGGTAGAAGCAAAGCCAGAAAGAGTAAAAGAAACTGCGAATACAATGTGTTTTCTGCCTTACGCTTCAGCAGCATCTTCCACCCCGTCTTTCCAAGGCTCTGAGAGTCGGCAAGGGTTTGTTGCCCTATTGCAAGAAAGATTTGTAGCAACTATTTTGAGGTGTATAAGGGAGAGGAAGGGGAAGGANGAGAGAGAAAGAAAGAAAGAAAGAAAGAAAGAAAGAAAGAAAGAAAGAAAGAGAAAGAAAGAGAGAAAGAGAGAAAGAGAGAGAGAAAGAGAGAGAGAAAGAGAGAAAGAGAGAAAGACAGAAAGAAAGAAAGAAAGAAAGAAAGAAGGAAAATTTCTTAAGAACAAAATACTCTGGGGCACCCTGTTAACACAGTGCCTGAAAAATAGTGCAGCTTTCTGCTGGGGTGAATACTGAGCATCTGCACATGCTGGAAGTACTTCACCTTTGTAAACTCAGCTGGCGTGCCAGAGAACATCATTGTTACAAGTCCAGTAACTGCCACTTTCAGCAGCTGCTGAGTAGAAATTGCCGTCTATAGCAACTAGTTGCTGGGTTTATGACACATTGAATTGGAAATCTGGAATGAATCACTTGTGACTTAGTTGGGATTGGAAGGCATGTTCAGTCAGGGGTTTTTGTGTCATCTACCATATCTATTCTACATAACTGCTCAGGTATTTCCAAAGCACATCTGTCTTCATAACTCACTGAATGCCCTAGCTCTCCACTGACAATACTCCTAACTTGTTTCAATACAGCACAACCTTATCACAAGATTGCCCAGGTATCAAAAGCCTGGGGCATTTTAAAATGATAGTCAGGATACGTGAACAGCACTAATTTCAGACTCTGAGTCAAACAAAAAGGTAACAATTAAATAATGTATTCCCTAAAGATGGGATACGAAAGAAAATACATGAACTCCACCTAAGGCCACAAGAATATCCTGGTGCAAATGCTGCTGTATAAGTACACTGCTATTACTGGAGTCTCACATTTCATGCCTTTGTGAAGCTTAACACTGTGTGTGATTTTTGACATGAGAGGATTTCAGTGTGTGAACAGGCTTGCAGGTGAGAGAACAAACAGACGGCAGAAGGAGTAGGTATGGCATTGTAGAAACTCTGAACTGTGGGCGTTTCAGATTTTTACCACAACATTGCTGGAATGCTGGGAGTTGTTCCAAATTACCTCACTAACTCATCATGATTATATTTTTAATTTTTTTTTACAAAGTCAAGGAAGATTACATGAGCCTCGGGCAGCAGGCAAGCAAAGAAGGAAAGAGACAGACGTGGAGAAAGAAAGAAAGAAAAAGAAAGAAAGAAAGAAAGAGATACAGAGAAAGAGAGAAAGAGATAGAGAAAGAGGGAGAGGAAGGTGTCTCAGAATTGTTCTTTCACTTTTCAAATGTTTTTCCGGAAGGCATCGAGATGTACTGAGTCCTAAGGCAACAGCCTAAAAGCTCATCTAAGTTGTACATGGAGAAAGCAGGAATAATACCACAGGTTTCAGCCATGATTTACAATGATATGAATAAAAGCTGAATCTGGCAAAGCTCCATCTACTTGATGAAAAACTTGCTGAAGAGGAAAAAAAAAGACCAAAAAAAGACTGATAGAAGGTTAGCAAGAGCTAGCATGAGCATGATTACAGCACTTGTATATCTATCATTGACCACCATCTGATCAGTAATAAATATTTTGTTTCCAGTTTTTTTAATTGCACTATTCCCATTTCGAATCTACAAAGCTATGCTTATCTGCCATCTTTTTCTAACTGTCAGAACACATAAAAATCTTGGACATGAATTTGAAACCTTCCAGTGTTATCCAAGGAAAGCATCTGTGCATGGTGGTGTGACAGAAAATATGAAGATAATAATAGGAAAAGCAGACCCTAAGGGACACCAATAACCACTTTGCTTCTCAGCTCATCATAACTCTATCATGTTTGCCTCTGGCCCAGTATCTCACTTCTGAAGACTCCCTGAATGCATGGAAAGCATGCAAGGAAATCAGTTATTTGATTATCTCCTCTTTTGTATCATTCCTTCTGAGGATCAGAACTCTGCTTAAAAATGCCAAATAGCAACACTATATCCTCAAAGGCACAGAAATAGGAGCTAAAAAGCCCTCTCTTACATCATTTAACATAGCCTCTGCCAAAAAGAATTGCTCCCTACAGTACATTCATAAGTGTTTCCTACTATCCAGCTCTAAATGACTGGAGTGATAGGGCTTCCGTTGTCTCCCTGAGGAGGTTTCACCACAGCCTATTCAAGCACGCTGTTAGGAGACCAAGAGACAGTGATTTCATTGTGTATCACATCTCAGGGTTTCTACGGAGAGGTTGGCTCTATGCTGCACCTGGAGCAATCTGAAACATTCTGATGACGCAGTGATGAAATTTCCTGTTCACTTGTCATCATGAACTTGATGGGCAACACCACCGTGAGCCAAAGTACAGGAGAGCCAAATTCCTAGTCAGCTCGGCTCGAAATAGATTCCATGCTGGGATATGACCCTCAAGTGAAAACGCCCTGTGGCTCTGCTTGGCTTCAATCCATGTCACTCAGAAGCCAATGGACAAGGGAGAAAGCCCCTTAAGTAAGCTCTTCAGAGCAGTGGCTAGTAGAGTGTGTGTGCTGATTATCATAAGTTAATAATAATAATAATAATAATAATAATAATAATAATAATAATAATAATAATAATAGTTGCCAGAAGTTGATCTGTGCAGTTCTTTCAATAGATTAATGACTAAGGTTGGGGCCAGGAAGTGCCTAACTCCCTGATTATGAAAGTGATGGAATTAGTGGGGTATTAGTTGTTTTCAAGGGTTTAATGAGTTACACATTTAGAAGAGAAGCAGTACTTCTTAAGTGATGATACAAGGTCTAATTTTGATCTAACACTTCTCCTCTGCTGCATTAACTCCACTGACTCCTGTGGGGCTCTTTTTGACTGACATCGGTGCAGTGGAGCAGTAGTATCTTCATGTGTAAGCCTTGCATCTTTGGCAACATATTCAGTGTCTGTAGCATTCCTTTCTATGAAATAGTACAGATGTTAGTGGTATGCTGGCACCAGAAATTACCACAGTGGTATAAAATATTTGAAACTGCTAACTGGATCATCTTTCTTCCATGTGATGAAATATGGTCTAAGTTTTCTTTGTACTTGTTAAAGCTGCTACTCTTCCTATACAGATAAAAAGCATCAGCCCAGCAACATCCTTTGTTATCTATTGGTGTTTTTTAGAGAAGTATCTTGAAGTATCTCAGCACAAGGAAGACATATTACTGAGACGTTATTTCTTTGTACTTTTACTGGGTACGAAATCAACCTCCTTGGACTCCTGATAATGATTTCTAAAACGTTACTATAGTTCCAAGCGCAAAATGTTTCAGATTTTTAAATGTTGCTTCCTAGTGTTGCTGAAACACTAGAATCATGTTAGCTGCAGTCTTCTGTGTTTTTCAGAAGTATATATTTTCGGAAGAGCTTAGTGTTGGCATAATTCTCTTTCCTGTGAGGAACTTCAACAGCAGCAGGTACAAGTAAGTATTGAACAAAAAGTCTCACCCTTGGTGACTTGTCTCTACTGCAGCTGACTTCCAGGAAAGCCAACATCACAGAGAGCATATTGGCTGTTTTCAAACTCCTTTGCTCCTTTCATTTTCACAGAAGATCTATAAATAAATCAAGGCGGTTTGGCTTCAATAAGCTTTATTCATAATGACACTATCCTTAAATAGCAGGAATTTACTATAGTAATATAACGAATTATTTTCTGTGTGTTGTTTGCAAGTTGATTAAGTGCAATCACAGTGCCTTAGTTCAGAATTCTTCCTTTATGGAATACATTAAAAAATAAAACAAAACACGGTCATCCGTGAAGGACTTCATAAAATGTTCAGGCTATGAAAGGCAGTCAGCAATCTGTGCAAGTCACATTCAAAACCTTTGTTTGACAGACTTTCCCAGAAGATTGGCAAAATGTTGAATAGCAACTGTACATGGAATTAGAAAGGGAACAGAATCAGCTGACCTAAGAAAGATCTGAACTTGTAGTTCTTCCCACAGCCAATTGTATCATACCATTTTTTTCAGAAGCATTATGCCTGATAAAATCTCCCAGGCCCTGAATATTCACTGCTCAGTCATTTATTGTCCTTTTTAATAAACAGGTCAGGGGAGGTATTTGTGAACATGGCATATTTTTTTCCAAAGCCATCAGGCAGCCAATATTTTTCAGTACAATACCCTACTTGTCTTGGGCATCTTTTTCATTCTGAACAAGGGCACAAATGTTTCAAGACTAGAAAGACAAGAGACTTATTTATGTTTATCCCTCTTTTTGTTGCACCATTTCTTTAAATACTCTTTCATTCCATTCCACCATTCTTACCTTCACTAGCTGTTGTAGCTAGCCAGGCTTCTGCATGAATTATTACAGTTTTATTACAGAATATCAGACCCCGTGGGACCCACTACAGTAATAAGCCAACCTTAATGAAGTTTTCTGCTTGTATCTCTTTGCTGTGTAAAACAGTGCAAAGACACGGAAACAGTCCTTTGGGTGATGTATTCAAAGCTGCCTACAGATTAGCTACTTATAGCAGGCAAACCCTCATATGTATTTGAACTTCTTTAGTGTTAGCTCCAACACTGGCTCTATATTTCTAAATTTATCAAATTCTGTTTATTTCAAACCTTGAAATTTCACTGGCTTTTCTAAGCAGGTTAGAAATATTTCTGTCTTCTTGTGATTTGCATTACTTTCGGCAATGCTTAATGGGCCAGTCCTTCTCCTGTCACCTATAGGACACCTGTGTGACCCAGTGATCCACTGGAATGCAGCAGCACCCGTGAAGAGCTGGCGGAGATGAGAACACAAGGCCAGGAAACACATCTGTGGCAGGAGACTGCAGACACTCCTGGGTGTATTGGCTAATGCTCTGCTGGGACATGATGTCAAAGTTAAGCATTTAGTTATTCTTAATGACTAACGTGCAAGATTACAAAAAAAAGGAAACTTTAAACTTCTAAAGAGTAAAGCCTTTACAGATAGCATGTAGTAATTTAAAGCTAGTATATCAGAGGCACAGAGAAAATACATACCACATCTTTTAAAAGTCTATGAAAAGACCAGAAGAAATCTGGTAAGAGGGTAACAGATGGAAGAAGGCATCCCTCAACGTGCTAAGGTTGTGTTCAATTCAGGAAAATAGCAAAGATTATAAGTTTTGGAAGGTTAAAAGGAAGAATACCTCCCTCTGCCCCTAAAAAGGGAAAGTTTGAGAAACTACTTGCAAAAGACATAAACATGCATAATAAAGAATTTTTCAAGTTGTTAGAAAAAAGCAGCTTGCCAGAGAATCTGTAGGACAAGAATTGATTTAGTCATAGAGAACAAAATGACATTTTCTTTTAGAAGATGTGCAAAATCATGTTTCTACTACAGCAGCTTGGGAATATTTCTACACTGGGATTCTTTTTTTACACGGGATGCAGCAGATTACCTGCTTCAAATTAGTGCTAAAAGAGATATGAAACTGCAGGAAGACGTTGTCAATAGTAACTGGCAAGTGGAATTCAACACAGACAAATGCAAACTCCATCCCACCCATCCCCAACCTCTGCATCTACTAGGATAGGCTCCCAGTTACTGTTACCAGTCAGGAATAAAATCTTCGTCTTGCGATAAATAGATATGTGAAATCATCTCTGTGCTCAGTACTGTTCTACTGAGGCCTTTTTCTGTGTTCTGACCTTTTTATCTCAGCAGGACTACAACAGACACAGAGGGGAGGACCATAGATGTTCAGCGGTACAGAATGGCTTCAATGCAAGACCCAAATAGGCTCAGAGCACTCTGATGCCTGGAAAAGGGACGAGTGACGGCCTTGCAACAGAGGTCATGAAGGACACAGAGGTGGGAATGACTGTAGCGAGGCTCTTCAGTGCAGGAACTAGAAGGTATTGAGTGAAGGCAGAGCTAGCAAAAGAAAAGAAAATATTGTTTCATGTCAAGTCTTGGATTTCCTTCCCACAGGGTGTTGTGAGTGATCAAGAGTTTATATAGGTTAAAAAATGATTGGACAAAATCACTGAAGGAAATTCAAACAAGGATTATGCGAACACACCACTTTGCTTTGAGAGCAACAAATCACTGAAAGCTAGGAGAACATTGTGGGGATGTACTGCTGCTTACTCGTTTTGCTCTTGTGCTTTCCCTACACACCTACTGATCGTTGTCAGAGGTAAGATCCTGGGCAAGGTAGACCTACAATCTAACCCAGTAAGCCTTGCTTTCTGACTACCTTTTGAGGCAGTCTGTGCGAAAAGGAGACCCTGTTCTCTCCCTTGCCCTACAACAAGACACTGCTGGGCCAGCTCCTGTTCTGCATTTTAGATGAGGCAATTGTTTTTCAAGGTGCTCAGCATACAAACTGAAGAATTTCCTTTCATATCTTTAACAACAGGCTAGAGCCTAAACACAGCTGAGGAGGGTACTCCACCGTTCTTCCCACCTCTGCCCTGCCATTTACTTGAGACAGCACACCTGTGGCAGTGGAGGAGATTTGGAAGGCAAATAGCATGGGGCTGGGGGGATCAATTTTTCAGTAGCTTAATACAGAGAGAGATCAGGATGAATGGAACTGGAGTCAAATATTGCCCCAGGGAAGTAGGAAGCTTATAGAGACAGTGATATAATGTTGATCCAGTGATCTGTACAGTGTGAGTAGTATTTTGCACAACTATGTTTTTATGACTGAAACCAGTTAGTTTTTCATTAATTCATTTTTATGTGTAAAAAGCTCCTCCGGGAGCCCTGTGTAAGAGAATATATTTGCTTTTTCAGCCTGTTATGACATCTGAACTTACACAGAAGACTGTCACTAGATTTTTCTAAACATGCTTCTTTTCCACTCAGATGAGTGAGGTCGGTTGCAATCAGTTACTCAGCCTGTCAGCTTTTCAGTCAGTCATACCAAACTGGGAGGCTGGCTGTTACGTTAAACCTAAACATCAGCCTCATCTTAAGATATCCGAACCAAGTGTTGGAAGCAGTAAGAGTTGGCTTGCAAGCCTCAGGAGTCAGAAGGTGGAGAGCAGAGCCTGTGTACAAACACCACTCCTTCCTCTCCTGTTTGGAAGGAGGTCAGCTCGTGACATGGACACATCCACACGGCCGTTTGCCAGAACCTGCTCCCTGGGCTAGGGAAAGCATGTGGGAGGACAATGGTACGGTCTGTGCGATCCCTATGGTCAGAGAGGCAAGACACAAAGAAGGGATGGCCTTGAGTAGAGTGGCCAGATGTAAGTTTATATTTCCTTTCTAATCCAGGGCAATTAGGAAACCATTTATTTGTGTTGCTTTTCTCACAAAGCTTGGATTTTCACTTACATCTGTAAAACAGATTTGCCAGGAGTAAGGACCTCTGGAAATCTGGCTGAACTGGTGTGTACATGGAAAGGAAGATGGATGGAAACCCACTGCTGGAAAACCTTGAATCACTGATGTCCTTCCTAGCAGTCACTAACCTTGAAGGATGTAAGAAATACTGAATATAGATGTGTGATGACATCAGAGCCACCCAGGCCACAGAACCAACAAAATAAGCGTCCACAACAACCACACAGGAAAAAAGGTATCAGTGGTGGTTTTCTCCTGTGCTTTGTGTATTAGCACTCTGCACAGCATATGGTGGGCTGAGGTTATGGATTAAGGTGTGAAATTTGCTGGCTTTCCTTTTATTCCTTCTGCAACCTGTGCCTTTCAGTTATTGCATCTTACCATTAATCAAGACTATCAGTGCTTGAGTATAGATTTTTTTTGTTACATAGCTAAACAGCTTCTACCATTATGAGGCCTGTGCATGCATGCAACAGCAACACAAATTATAGTAAAAACATAGGTAGAAAAATTAATTATTAACTAGTTTGTTAATTAAATAATTATCTCAATGCATTCTGTAATGATGAAAGTGATTTTATGGGAAAATGTCATCCTGGCAATACAGTGGTAATGGCAATATCAGATGAGGTAATGATACTAAGAGGACTGCTGGAAAGAGACATAATATCTTATAATGAACACTTCTAGGGTCTGATTATACACTTGGAGTTGAAAAATAATTGTATGTTACAAGGAAAATACCTGTTACATTTTCGTTCAAGGAATTCACAACAGAGATATGCTTGGGGACAGAATAAATTCAACAGGCTCAAAAATGAAACTAAAGTGTTGCAAACATTCTCTGCGACATATCGGTAGAAAGTTTCTGAGTTGTTTTTATTCTGCAAAAATTATTCTGTTTGTCCTGAAAGAAGGAGAAAAGTGTGGAGAGCTGTGACTGTGTTACAGCATACCTTCAAAATCCCATCTACTCCATGTAAATGCAGCCCAGGTTACCCGCTACACATCACAGGAGAACAGACAAGTATTCATTCTTTTCGCACTTGCTTAAAAGAGAGGAAATGGTACAATTTTGTCAAGCTTTTTTTTGGTTAAATGTGTATCAGATCAAAAAATAGACGCAGACCTTACTTTAAATGGATTTGTGTGTCAGCTTCTAACTTCCAGCAGTGATGTTAATGGCAAGGCAGATTAGGAAATTGAAAAAAACAGTAGGCGAACAGGAATTCATATGAAAAAGGATGGGAAAATGTCCAAGCTAGCGGCATCAGCAAGAGAGTTTATAATTGAATTAAATGATGAAAAGACTGATCGGTCAAGTGATGAAAACAACAATACTGCCTTTCAAAGCAATAAGGATTAGAGAAGTCATCTCCCAACTCACAGAAAACCAGTCCTTCATCCTGCTAACACAAGGGCAATTGTAAATTCTGTTGGTTAAGTTCGCATGCAATGAGGTATTAGATTTGCACTAAGATCTGCAATACATAGTTTAGCACCTATTCTGCAAATGCACAAATGACTAATTTTATGCCCATAGGATGTTTGTGGAGCTCAAGTGTGTGTTGAGGTCACTGTAGAAAAAGTGCATTACAGAAATGTTAAGATTGTCCAGAAGTATTTTCATTTTTCTTGACCTTTGTGTGACATTATGGTACAGGCTGTCAAATTTAGCACACAGCCCAATAATTGCTGTAAAGACACCACAGAAGCAAAGCTCTCCCTGATTTCTAACAGCATCTCCGACTAAGCTCATCCTGTAGCCCTTTCTTCCCTGCCTTCTACCCTGTTTTGCGCTTCATTCCTCGTGGGCAGAAGGGCCTAGCTCCTGATTCTCCCATACAGAATTTTAGCCTTACATTTTCTTTTGGTATTTAAAACATTTTTTTTCTAAGTTGCTTTACCCTTGTTGTCTGATTTCTTTTCTAAAGCTAAATTTCTTCACATGCTGACAGCCTGGAGAAAGTATACAAGAAGAAAGCATGTAGACTTTTAGTATACACCCAATAGCACTGCATTATCTGAGGTTTTGAACTGGGTTTAGGTGTGATAGTCCTCTTCTGACACCTTATCAAAAAGCTGCCGGCGGTCCAGAGATACATCGGAGTTTTATGATATAATATTGCTCATAGTAATCATTCTATTACTGCAATTTATGGATAAAAGAATTACATGTAAGTTTAGATAGTAAACTTGTAGCCATTTATTTTGTCTGTTAACAAGATAGAGCTAACTGTCCAGATCACTGAACTATTTGCACTGTTGTCTGTTTCATTTTTTCACCTCCTTGACACCACTTGTTTTTCTCAGGAATTCAAAATCATCTATAAAACATAAGCAATTGCCAGCAGTTTATATGTGAGGTAATAATACCATAGAATGATCATTTTGAGCTTGGAAACTGCTCTATTTTTAGAAGAAAACAGTAGGAGAGATCTAATTAGGCTGCACCAGAAGAAGAAAATGATACAGAGGTACTAAGATAAAATTTCTTTTCCTAGACCATACTGACATGAAATGTGGGATTGAATTAAGGAAACCAATAGGCCAATGAATGAAGCAAACGAACCTCCAAGATAAAGTGAACTGATTTAATTTGTAACAGCTATGGGAGCTGTTACTTTTTGCCATAAATGTCCACATGGTGGTCCTGGACCAAAAGCTTCCTTAAATGGGTTTTCAGCGTTACTGCAGAGGTATAATAAAGGATCTATCTGGGTGTTGATCTTCCTTAAAACTGCAGCTGTCTAAGCGTTGTGGATATCTGTGAGAGCCCTTGATTACTGACTATTTCACTGATGACCAGAAGACTCAGTTTGATAGATATCTAACCATGTGCTCAAACCATATTAACCAGCTCTACAGGTAAAATATAATAACAACAATGTATCAGCAGTGGTTCAGTTTATATAACTACTTTGCTACATTTTAGCTGTAAAGGTAGTTACTATATTTTGATCCTGTAATGAAAAATGCTGCACTGTGTTCTTTGAGTGTCTTTTTAATTTGAATTGTTGAAATCCTTCACATTTTTTCCTATATCTGGACTGCAGTGGTTGATACAGAAAGCTGCTAAGACAGAAGAACAAGACATTCCTACGTGAAAAAACATGAACAAGTAGCACAGGACTGTGTTTGATGCATGAAAGAGCTACGAATACTGAACAGATAAAGAGAGGCTTATTATCTCTCACTTTGTGCTTTGGGAGCTTGAATATGCTGAGAGACTAAAGAGTTCAAGTGCTGTAGCAGGAGTAAACTGGAGAGCAAGAAACATTGCCCAAGTGCTGGGACTGTCAGGCTGTCACATTCCTACCTGGGCTGGCTCTCAGACAGAAGGGTGGCCGGAGGTCTGCAAGTGTCTCAAATGCAGTGCACACCACCAACAAACTCAGAAAATGTTAATGCTCCAAGCTTTGGGATTTTTTTTTTCTAATAACATTTAGAATCTTCATAGTTAATATTCGAGGCTTAGAGTGCCCTTTTTTTTTTTTTTTTTTTTTTTTTTTTTTTTTTTTTTTTTTTTTTTTTTTTTTTTTTTTTTTTTTTTTTTTTTTTTTTTTTTTTTTTTTTTTTTTTTTTTTTTTTTTTTTTTTTTTTTGGCCTGTAATTGTAAGATATCTAAGCTGAGGATATGTTACTTAGAGACTGTGAGTCTGTTTTTCCTCTAAATTCTTGATCGAGTTTACTGTTGCTTAATGCTAAATGGCATGCAAGGTGGGAGTCAGTATCTTCAGTAGTCTGAGAAGTAACTTTTCTCATGGTGAGAGTCTCTACAGCTTTCTGATGAAAGCGAGCATGCTTCTTGCTGTGGGCAAATTGGTGCAGTTCCTCTCAAGTCGATGAAAATCTGGCTTTAAGGAATTGTTTAGCAAGTGTTTCTTGTTTTGGATATTTTCTCTTTTCAGACCACTTGTCACTATTGGTCAGTCAAACACTTCCAGCAAGCCGGGAACACTCTGTTACAGAGTCACTGATACAAATATCCTTGTTCCAGCTAATTTGATATTAAACGCAAAAGAACTTTACAATTTTGTGATATGCTTTCAAGTCTGAAAGGAACTCGTTTTTATTAAGGAACAAGCCAGGGGTCTGGAAATTCTCATCATATGAGACTTAAAAATATGTTGTACAACAAAGATCTTGATTTCCAGAGTTTGGGACGTTTTGGAGGGTGGCCTGGTGCTGGTCTGGTTTTAGGTTTTGGGATTGACTACCTTTTTCTTTTTTTTTTCTTTCCCTCCAATTCTAAAGCTACTTCCAGTTCCATATTTTTTTTCTTCAAATCTTCCTCTTTTTTAAGGCCACCAGTTGTATTATGAGCTCCTGACTAAAGTCAGGATATATGTGTGGAGCCAAGTCTGTTCTCTTTCATGCTGCTGCAAAAAAAGGTCAGCTTTTTGTCATTCACTTGTCCCCTTGTTTTTCTGTTTCTACGTGAGTCACTTCATTGGCAGGCTATTATTTATAGCCTCCTCTCTGTCATATAAGTGCAAACACTTAATTTTACTGACTTAAGTTGTATGCAAAGGATATGCTTAAAGTTAATCGGGCTTACAAGCCTGCTCCTGCAGCCTTATTTTGCACCTTATGCAAGAAAAAAAATAATAAATGAGAAAAGAATGGTGTAAGGGAGTGTGACGATTAAAACAGGTGGGTAGGAAGGACTGAGATCTTTTCCTTGGAAACCTTTTCCTTGGAAATGTAATTAACTTTGGATGAATCCCTCAAAAATTCTCTATAATTAAATAGCATGCAATTTATGTCTCAGAGTGTTAACTATTTATGTTTTGGTAAAATGTCCTTTCTGGACATGGAATTAAAGACTAAAAAAGAAAACAAAAAGCCCTAAACAACAAAAAGAGAAATTTATAAAATGAGAGGCACTGCGCATTGTGACTTGGGATAGGAGACCAGCAGGAACTCAGCAACATTTCTGGGTAAAACAGAAAAGCCCAAATCCAGTGAGCAGCTTTGTAATTTAAGATCCTGATCTTGGTGTCTGTAACACCTGCACTGTGTAGTATCTGAAAGGTAGGATGACACAGAACCAGTGTGGGAAGGAGAGAAAGAGACCTGCAACGTGGAATTTTTTGTCTTTTAATGAAGGGTGGCTGAGAAGTTAATTGTACCCACACTTATTTTTATGAATGGAGGTAACCTGATGCTGTGACATCTATGGGCGAGCCTCACTATTCAGCTTCCTATAACACTTAGCATGGGGGTTGCTGTTGTGCACAGACTCACGGGAGACACCAGTGCAATGGAAACAGCAGGCAGCCCTTGTTGGCATTTGTCATTCGGTTTCAGAGCTGTGATTAGGTTTCTTCTCCCAAACTCATGCCTGCTTTCCCCAGGAATAACCAGAGCCAGTATGTGACACATCATTCTGTTAGAAGAGTAGCTATGTAACTTGCAATACAGTCCTCTTATTCTAGATATTATTAGTAAGCTCCAACTCATGTGCTTTAAGGAAAAGCAGCCACTGCATTCACCTGCCGAAGTAAATGTACTGGCACTAGAATTTACTATCTTCTTCAGTGCCACCCTAGTTAGCATCAGCCCTATTAGGACAAGGATCTTGTAGATCTGTCTGAGAATCATCACAGATGGCAACACCAGGGCTACCTCTACTGTTAAAATTATTTGCCTCACAGCATCATCTGGACTTTTTTTCAACCCAACTGAATCCTTAATTAACTTTAAAATCCCTTTGGCATCTGTTTCTCAGATATTTAAAAACACCAAGGAGAAAAATCATTATTGTTTTGCATGATATGCTGTCAAAACATCAATTAGAAAGAGGAAGTTCGTTTAATGAATAACCACCTTGACGATACAAAAGAAATTAGTGCTAATTATAAGCATTCTATGCAATATTTTTTGTCTGAAATAATGCTCACAAATGTCTACTGGAAATCTAGCAGCTTCTCCAGACAAAACAGACCCAGTTTGCTCCCAGATGTTTATGCTATTCCATTCAGGTTGATGGTCATGATTTAAAGTGAACGTATTCTGGCTTTTCCCAATATACCTCAGAACTAGGAGACTCCAGCAATAGAGAATGTGTTTGGAAAAGCCAGGAGCACCTGCATCAGAGCTTACCTGCTTAGTTTCCAGAGTCAGAAAAACACTCCCAAGGCAGACAGAGGATCAGTTAGTGCAGCATGTCTTGCAGCAGCCTGCATTTGAAAGACTCATATGAAGCCAAGGACTCTGAAAAAGTTGTCTTAAAGCCCTGGAAACCAAATAAAGTATTTTTTCTGCTCTTCAAGAATATTCCTGTTGGACTACAGGAGACGAATGGTGCGGCCTGTGAACAGCTCCCTCACCATGAGTGACCCAAACCTGCTGGTTGCACCTGTTTTGTGCTAGAGCATGGCAAGGAACCTCAGTTTCTCAGTTCTGAAGAAACTCTCAAAAAGCTTGGCTATTAATGCTTTTGAAACATGAAAACTGCCCAGTGATTCTTCCGTAATTTCTAAAATTTCACAGTCCCAGCAATAGGCACGGTATGTCCAGGTTTCCAAAGACTGATAGTGTGTCACATCTACTGAGCAGACTCCTGCTTTTCACACAAAAGTAACTACTATTAAAATAGTAGGGGTATTTACCCACTAATATCAGCACTGTAACATTGCCATGCTTTCCTTCATTTTTACTTCTGCAGCTTGAATGAAGAAAATCCTGTGAATTATTGATCTGTTTCAGAGCCACTCCAGAGAGAACATCACAGTCCTGTGTAAAATCTTGGACAGAAACTAGTCAGTGGAAAAACACCAAAATCAACACAATATTTAGTTTAAGTTTTTACTTTCTATAACCATAGGAGCTCACTCTTGATGAGACACCTGTTCTGTAGCTCTGAAGCCCTTTCTTCACGCTGGACCTTCATTAGCATGGATCAAAGACAATCTCCACACAACTTAGTTCTCTTTAATTAGCATTCATTGACAATAATGTTGTGCTGTCAGAGCCAAAGTCAAAAGGAAAAGAGGAATATCCCCCAATCACCTTACACTGGAAGTGATGTCAGAAATTCTTTTGTAACTCAGTAAGGCATATTGCTAAAAAGCTTAAAAAATATCAGTGGCCACACATATCTATGTAGTGTTTTATTTCTACCTACATAGGAAATCTTATAATTTCATTGTATACAAAAAGTAAGTTTAAGCAAATATAGCTAATGTGTATTTCAGATAACTTCTTATGTGAAGATATATTTAGAAACTAGAAGATGTACCAATAGCTGTCTTTCCCTATTCACCTAGGCATAGTTGAATCTAAGGCAAAATCGTAGACTCATAGAACATCTCACGTTGGAAGGTACCTCAAAATATCACCTGTTCCAAACTTTAGTGGGAAAGGGAGACTAGATGGCATTATGTAGCACCCTGTCCAGTCACATCTTGAAAACTTCCAGTGATGAGGACTGTACCATGTCCCTGGGCAGGTTGTTCCAGTGATTGATTATTCTCACTGTAAAAATTTCTTTCTTATACTGAGACAAAAACTCTGCCAGTGCAGCTTGTATCCTTTGCCCCTGGTCTTTTTTGTGTGGCTCCTTGTGAAGAGAGCCTTTGTAGCCTTTGTAGCCTTTCTTTAAGTACTGGAATGCTGCGATGAGGTCTCCCTTCAGCCTCCTCTTCTCCAGGGAGAAAAGACCCAACTCCTTCAATGTTTCCTCATATAGCACGTTCTCCAGCACTCTGATATTGTTTATCACTCTCTTTTGGACCCTCTCCAGTCTCTCTGTACCCTTCTTGAATTTTGGGGACCAAAACTGGACACAGTGCTCCAGGGGTGGCCTGGTCATCGCTGAGTAGAGTGGGATGATCACATCTCTATCTCTGCTGGTAATGCCCCTGTGGATGCAGCCCAAGATCTGATTTGCCTCTGTTGCAGCAACACACTTCTGACTTGTGTTCAGTAATGAGTATTTCGTAGACCTAAGACAATACAGGAAACTTCTCAAAATAATCTGAGATTGTCAGAATAGATTCAACAGAGAAACATTCACCTTAAGATAGCTTTGGTAATAAACTTTTAATGGGACAGATTTCATATCATACTAAGAAACAGGATTTCTCAGATCAACTTCTATCTTCTCCTGTCTTTAATTCATAGTCCAACTAAAACTCTGCAACAAGAGCTGTCAACCTCTCTCTTTCTTTCAATTTTTTGAGATAATTCTGAGAAAATCAGCTTTAAATGGCTTTAAAAATCAATTTCCAGCAAGCGGCGATATTCAAAGCATTGTTTTGGTTTGAGTATAATATTTTTAACAGAAATTGAGATATTTCCTTAAAAAAAGAAAGGTTTAATCAGTCTGAAACTTGAATCCAGATTGTAGCTAACTGAAGAAATCAGATGGACTTTTTAGAATTAGAGTGGGAGGATTCATACTGAAACAAGGTGAAAAAATAAATAGTAATTCGTCAAAGATTTTGGTTTTGGTTAACCTGAATGTGCTTGTTATTTTTTAATCAGACAATATTTCCCACTTCCATACTGACGGTGATTTCAGACTGTAGCTTCAGTGAACAAGTTTGAGAAACAAATAACACTATTTTTTCGGCCAAGGGTAGAATAGTAGAGCACAGTGCTCTGTTGACTTACATGAAGCCACAACAGCAATGTTAGATTAAGTAACTTGGAAGTTTTCCCTATTAAGTAGTAGTCAGCTACGTGCATTGCTCAGCTCCACTAAACAATTCATGATTCACAGGAAATTTAAACCTCTGATTCAGTTGCATGCAATGAAAAGACTAGGTTTCACCCTTTCTTCCGCTGAGCAAGTGTAAAGTCAGCTTTTATTAGCAGTGCAATCATATCCTTTGTATTTTACCAAACAGCAAGTATTTTCAGTCAGTCTTTAAGAATGTTCTTGCTCTTGTAATTGCTACAAACTGGTAACATAGCAGAATTTAAGAATAATACTTTTTGCCATCTTCAGGTGGTACTCTGTCTCATTCTGGTGGGAATGTCACCTTTGTCATTTTATATCAGGGCCAGACTAATATACAGGTTGCGAAAGGACATCTGAAGCAAAGTTTGTCCCAGTGCTCTTCTTGGCACCGTGTCATACAGCCTCTTCCATAAATTTGTCAAGCTCCGTCTTACAATAGCTCACCTAGGCACGAGGCCTTTTGGCAACAACGGCTAGTGCTGGCTATTAAGGCATAGTCAGAAACACATCATACCTGTCCACCGGTGTTGGTCCCATCTTGCCACAAGAGTGCGTATAAATCTACTTGCTTACGACACTGATTCTTTGTGCCAACAGATCTGGTACTTGCAGCATGGGTGAGTCAACACTGAGCTCTAAGCAGAAAATCTTTTTTTGAAAGCCTCCTTCTGAGGTTTTGGTGGTCACCCTGCTACTCCTGCAAAGAAGCCACACGAAGAAAAGGAAGTCCTGACTCCCAGACTGAGCCAGGGTCTTTGTCCCCCTGGGCTCACGTGGCTTTGCAAACATTCCTCACACCTCTGGCTTTCCTCCCATTCACAGCATACCTTGGAGGTGAGACAACCTCCTCCAGGAGCATCTTACATTAAAGTCAAGGGTTTAACAGTTTAAAGAGAAGAACCAATAGGGCTCAGACCTAGACTTTCACTTTGACAGTGTCCAGTGCTGTCTCCTACAAACAGCAAAAATTAACTGTCTCTGATAGATGTTCCAAATATTATTTTATATACCTATCAAAAGTACTGTGTTGATCTCAGCTCACACCATGGCAAACACATTTCACCACTGAAGCGGTATCAGATCCAAGAGCAAAATTCTCAAGGTATTATAAGGAAACTTATTACTGACTTCAGCCTAAGCCTTTATTTGGCAAATTTCCTGAATGATGAAAAGAAAAACCAGTATGCATCTTCTCCTGGGAGACAGAAACATCTTGTCTGCCTCTCATTCAAGCTTTCAAACAGTAATTCTCTTTTATAACTGTGTATTGTTTCTGGCAATAATTATGGACATAAAGTCAGATAAGTTGGGTGTAAATTAGCATCACACTGTGAAGTCACCAGAGCTGTGCCAGTATATAACAGTTGAAGGCGTGGCACAAAATGTGATGTCCCTGGAGCTGTGCAAATATATACCAGCTAAAGGCATGGCCCATAATTCTGTACATCAGCATCTTCATGTTGTGCTCCTTTATCAACAGCTCCTACCTATTCTAAAAACAGAAAGCAGAGTCCTGTCTTCTGAGGTCTGTGGAGCATGGGCTGTTTTCTCGTTACAAATATTTTACAGAGTCCTTGAGAAACAGATACGATATGTGATTAACATTTCTGGGCCACTTCCAGTGCAAATAATAAATAATATTTGTATTTGATCCATGAAGTGTGTCTTCTTGTCAAAGGTAGTTTAGACCAAGTGCTCTGGCATCCTTCTAAACTCTAAAAGATGTGGTGAGTTCGAGTTGCTGTCTTCAGCTCCTCATACACAGTCATTTGGTACACAGGAGGCTCTGAACATTTTAGTGCATATGAAAGGCACCTGCAATGACTACCTATATCTGAGGTACATTAGAAGACATGTGCTCAGGCATAAGGGATATTTATGTTTGTTCAATGATTAAAATCATTGCAAATGTAAACATTTGATGAGTGTCATTGTATATGTAATCGTAGATTATAGAAGTAACATTTTTTTCCCTGCTTGAAACACCAAATTGTAATGTCCAAAGGATATTATTAATAATATTTGCAATCTGCGGTCGATGTATTCTGCCCTATATTCTAATATAGGACAAGAGCTTCACTCTGAGGTATTTACAACTTAATGTTGATCCAGATACTAAAACATTCTTTTTTCTTTTCTTACTCAATTTATTCTAGAGTCAGCTACATAGCTAAAGCTTGTAACTGCCACCCCCATATTAATACTTGAGCTGGACCACCTAAAAGCACTTCTTTTACACAGATACAAATGAGGACAATTACTAAGGATCAGTGTTTCCCAGAAGACAGTATAACCTTTGTTCAGCTGATACGTGCTTGGGTGGTGGTGTGGTTTTTTTTTTTCCTCTGAAAGAGTGGTAGCAAAAGTAGAGCCTTCCCATTTTGTCTTGGAGCCTGGGATCATAAGACTGTTGAGTGCGATTTCTTGCCTTATCTAAACCTCTCAGTGATGGTCGCTCGGGAACAGACAGGCAATGCCACAGACGTTCCCAGACAGGAAAAAGTGGCCCCAGAGGAGAAGATTGAGCAGGTCTTTGCTAAAATGGATCTGACAGCTTTGCTCAGAGAAAGATGTTTGTCCCTGTTTATGGACATGTCCTTTTCCTCCCTTATGATTCCCAGGACCAGTGCTACTTTTTATTGTGTGTCTGACTGTCTGGTTAGTGAGCCTGAGGGTCGTGTGTCCCACAGGCAGTGGGGATGGGTGAGAAACAAATCCACTACGGCTGCTATTCGCAAAGGGCTTGAGTCTTTTCCCTAACATTTCCATTATTCTATTTAAAGTTTAATACCCCAACGATGGGAGTCTTTCCATTTATTTCAGTGGACATAGGGTCAGTGGCTGCCCTAACCTGCACGTGCATATGTATTTTCACATGAACTCTCCTCGGGCTGAAAGACCAACAATGTCAAAAACCTTTTGCTAGTATTTAAGTTAAAAAAGGAAATAAATTCTTAACAAACTTCTTGTCCACATTCACAAAATTGTTCTTCAAGTTGTGCTTTATATTCCTTTACCTTTGAGATATGATAGGGACTGTAGTATTTTGAAAACTGAAATATTCTATGTACTGATGTTTGCTATCATTATTTACATTTTGAGTGCGTCTAGCAGAATTAAACAAATCTTCAGCCAGAGTTTAATTTTAGAGAGGATATACGGTATCTTGTTCAAAGATTTTCTTAATCAGTCAGATTTGTCCTGACTTTCAACTCCAGATAAGAAAATAGATTCTTTTATCACAAGGTTTTATTGTGTGTGGTTTTTAGTGCCAACCAAAAATGGCTCCCAGTATCTCAGTTATTAAAGTCACATTTGCTGGTGATTATAGCTATTTCCTGCATAAAATGAAGTTTCCACAAATACTTAATAAGTCAAAAGAAGTCAAATAAATGACATGCTTCTGGAAATACGAAATAAATTAATATTTTTTCTGAGACTTGCACTGTCTGTGCACGGGGTTAAATGTGTGCAGGAGCTTATGTTTATTCCTGATAAAGTCTTAAACATCCTGGGTCTAATCAAGCTTCCCCAAATACACTGTTCTCATCTTCCAATATGCTAAAAAAAAATACCATTTTCAAAGCTGGAACTGAGCACTGTTTCCTGTCCTTTCCCACCTACAGTGGAGATCATTTTCTACCTCCGATATTTCTCAGGGAGATCCCTTTTTCCCATCTTCCCTGTTATCACACAAATCTTGGCAGGACAGCAATGTAAACAGCCCCCAGGCTAGATCCTGGCGAAATGACAGGGGTCAGAGGGCCAAACAGGAGGCAAGAGATGATCCCAGTACTGATGGAAGATAGAGGTAGAACATGAGGGCCTTGAAGGACAGGGCCTCATGTGAGTTCATACAACAGAGAAGAAGGAGCAAGTCAACCACCACACACAGCAGACTATGTTTAGTTAATAAAGAGCAGCTCTACCTTTGCTCTCTCTCCTCTTTAGTGTAGAGGAGCCAGGCACTTTTCGCCACTAGGTAAATTTAGGAATTAGCCTTCTGCTGTGGTCATTATGTATGAACCCCAACCATTCTTCAAAAAACCAGAGATCCTTATAATATCTGCAGCTACTTTAGTCAGTATTTTTGCTGAGATTTTTGCTATGAACTTTTATATAACACATATACAATATTTAACTTTTTTTTCTAAATGTTTATCTAAAAGATACCCTTTATAATACTGTGGCTGTAAATGAGAGAATTATAGTTATTGTAAAATTATTGATACTGACTTCAGTCCACATATTGTAGGAATAATCTTTTGAAAGTGCACTAGGCTGGGCAGAGATGAAAGGAACTTAAAAAAAAAAAAAAAAAAAAGACAAAACAAAACTTTTTGTTATTTCAGTGCTTTTTCTTCCCTTTCCCACAATCTTGTATTTCTGAAATAAGTGCCTGCAGGGCTGGATACAAACCTCTTTGAAGCTGAAGGGAAATGTGCTGTGGAGCTTTTGTCTAAGGCCTGTGGGTGCTCCCTGTGCCCCAGGTTTGGAAGCCCACCATAGCTGCTCACTGCAGAGTGGCTACACTTGGCGACCGCAAGAAGTTGATTAACACAGTGGTTTGGATCCTGTGTCTTTTACATTATTTTCCTCCAGAAGGACAAAAGAAGGTGTCTATCCTTTGACTTCAGTGAATGTCACTAAAGCCCAATGTAAGAGGAATATTTTGGAATAGCAATAATGACTGTCAATGAAGAAGCAAAATCTAACAAGCCACAGCAGTATTACAGTTTACAAAACAAATGAGAGATGCTTGAACACCGCAGTCAAAAAAACAGAAGTAGAATCCTTGATGCAGACAGAAGCAATTGTTTGTCTGCACCTTTTCGCTGGAAAACACCACAAACCTGTGAACACTGACAGAGCATGATCTATTTTGTTATTAGTGGCCACACTCTACCAAATAGTGGTGGAGTTTTAATTATATTGAGCCATATCCTAAGGTCCTAATAAATTTTTAACTCTGGCAAACTGTCATGAAGTTGATCAAAGGCAGCAACTGAAGGACTTGGTTTGTTGTAGTTTACAAAGACGCATCCACCACATAATCCTCTGAGTAGATTTGGCCAAATGGGTTTGGGCAGATGTAAATTAGAGTTTTGCTGGTTTGTTCTCATTTGCAAAAGGCAATATAGTCAAGGCCCTCGGTGCCCACCTGACTAATTTTTTAGACCTGAAAAGTCTTTCCTCTCAATCCAACCAAGCTTTCAGTAAACACATCTGTATACAGCTGAGTTTGACAGTTATTCCCAGGAGTGCAACTGAACTGGACATTGTCATGACGTAGTGTGATATACTTGCCTTGGATATCAGTACAAAGAGCATAAAGAGCATAAAGGTCCCCATTTACCACTGTTTGCCTCCAGTCTCCAGCGTTTTCACAGGTGATTGCCTGTTCTCCAGCCCACATACCATATCTTCATGCCATGTATATCACTGCTCGTTGACTGGAGGAATAAGGCAATTCCAGGTGAATTTCTGCACCTCATTACTCTCCATAGGGACCCTCCAGAGACCTCATGGGTTGAGGTGACCTCCTAAAGGGGACAGGCAGGACCCAAAGTCCTTTGGCTGCAGATGACATTGCAGCTGAGCTGAGTATGATTTTTCAATAAACATTGACCTGCTTACTTTTTTCCCTGTTGTTTTTTTCCAGCAAAACGTCTGCAGGTAGTTTGCTCTTGTCTCAGATTTACTCCCAGTGAAGCAGAACATGTGAGAGTACTCCAGCATTTGTAAAACGCCATGTGCAAATGCAGCCATCCCCCTGTGCAGTGGTATGCTTAATCTCTGCGAATGAAGCAGCTACCTTCAGCTGCCCTCCCTTCTCCTCACTATGAGCCTTTGGACTACTGGGAAGGTGAAAGACCTTGGAGGCTCCTAGAACAGCCCAGACCATGATGCTTACTCAGTTTCCCTCCACATCTGCCAGCAGGCTCACAGATACCCCTTGAAGTTTCTGAACAGCCACCTATGGGCTTCAATGGGAGTTGGATTTGGCCCCCAGGCACAATGCCAAATCTGTTCCCAGCAAGACAGTGTTTCTGGTCTCTGTTAATAGGGAGCTTCAAATCCCCTGCTCATTTCCAAACCTAAGGGCTCCAGCTAGGGCACGTAAAGCGCTTGTGCCATGCCAAGAAGCCAACTAGAGTAATTTTCATCCAAGAGTTAATTATGTTAAATTGGGTGCCCTGCTCCAAGGGATTGAACCGCAGAGGCAAACACGAGAGAAGTAGTCTAGCCAGTTTTGCATGAGCGATAGTGAGGACTGTGAGTACACTGGTCTGTGAGAAACAGGGGGCTGGAGAGTAATCTGTGCATGATGTCATCTTTCCCAGACTTGTGAAAAGGTTGCAAGGACCTGCTGCAACCCTCCCAGAAAGGCTTGGTCTTGCTGCTGCTCCTGGATTTGGAGTGCAGGGCTGGCTGGGCACACAGCTCATTAGGGAGATATGTGTAAAGCAAACAAATCCCACTCCAAGAGCCTGTTTATCTCATGGCACAGAATACCACATGCCCCCAGATCAAAGCCGGTGGGAACAGATGCTGTTAGCAGAGCAGCAGCTGCACTCGGATCCTGTCCACACCCTTCCTGTTTGCAGTGGCCTACCCGGGGGCTATTATGTTCCCAACAGGGCGATGATTGCCCCTCCTTCCCACCCATGCTGCCATTCCCTGGTGCTCGCCTTGCTGCCTGCCTTCAGCTTCTCATTGTTTCTTTCGGAAGGTGCAGATAGTGAGCTAGACACTCCTTGGCTGGCCCTCTGATAAGGGTCTGGAAATTGTTCTCATGTGTTACACAAAAGGTTGCTTGAAAGAAGGAACTCTACCCAAAATAACAAAACTGACCTTGGGGGTCATTATTTTATTTTACGGACGGAGCTTGTGCCCATACAGATTGGAAAAAACTAGAAGGTCAGTGTGGCCAGGGTCTGTTTTCTACAGCACTGGTGACATTATAGTCAATGATGTTACTGTGCTTTCCTGTGAGTGCTCTGGAGACCAGATTCCAGCTCTGCATGCAAGGAAATCTCTGTTTCCTTGCTGTTCTGCAATTCCACCTGTTGTCCGAGTTGGTTATATCAAGTTGGGCTTAACCAAACTAATCGTAACTTTAAACAATACTAGTGTTGTCTTTCTCACAGTAGTGTAGAAAGAACTGCACTCGTTGTAAAAGGAGGTGACTTAGAAAGCAGGTGTTCAATGAGAAGATATGGGTAAGAAGCATGTTTCTTTTCAGCCTGGCTGTCTAATAACGTTTAATCAGTCCATTACTTTATGATCGATTCAACCTATAAAACACAACGGACTTGACTCCGACTTTCACTTGTGAAAATCAGGAATAATTGCCACAGGCATCAATTGGAATCCAGATTTTAAAACGCCTTCTGATTTGTATCTGTAGCAAAACCAGAAGTCCTTCAGGCAGCTTTGGTCTGGCATTGTCAAGAGGTAACACAGGCATCCTAACAGGTAAAACATTTCCCACCCTGCTTCCAGTGCGAACCCTAATTAGTTTGGAAGAGTCACCATCTTCAAAAGACCATTTAAATACACTGCTGGCAGGTACAATTTGTGGTTTGCTTTTCCTTGGTGCTTGCAAGTTCAACAACAAAAGCAACACAGCTGGATATAATCTAAGGTCGCTTCTCTCACTCAGGACAAATATGATGTTATATCAAAATTCTAGACAGCCCACTAGCTTAGCTTCTTGGTAAGTCTTTGCTTGCTGTCTTGCTGTCTCATTCAAGCAAAAAAAAAGCAGAAGTTTCATGGTAAAGAAGTCAATTGCATTGCTTCACATCAAAGAGAATCATAGGGTGCTGCGTATGATCCAGCCAGTGTGAATGAATGGACAAAATAATGACAAAAAAATACAATGGGCTGATAAATATAAAGCATGCTTTATATTTTAGGATCTCCTTAAGAAGAGATATGATATGAACTACTCTTTCTAAAAAATTATGTGTTAATTAATTCATTTAGAGTTACAGCAGAAAATGGCAGACACGTGTGCCATGGGAACTATGTTGGACCATGGGGTACCTGTTTCTGTAATATGTTTATCCAGCTTCCCTGAAAGTTCTGGTCCTTGCCTACTCTTCAAGACAGGATATTGGATCACATAGAGAGCTTTTTCCATTTCTAATGTCCCCAGCATCTTTGCATTATACTTTTCACCATTCAATTTCCATCCTTACAACCCACCATCAAACCCTGTAAATGAAGGATTTTAATGGGAGTGCTAAACACACTGGCATCCATGGCTGGCCCTGTGACAATAAAACATGCTGAGATCTGCGATCATGCACTCTGTCATGAACATTTTGAACTTTCTGAAAGGTCCCTGGTACAGTTTCACCATGCCAATTAACAATTATGCCGAGGAGTTCCTGGTCATGGCTCACGCATGGCCTGATCCCAATGGGCAGCGGGAGTGGCCACTGCACTTCAGAGGTTAAAAGAGTTTAGTAGTTACAGATGTGGCCAGACTGTGTCTCCAGCTTTGGGACCAGAGAAGGGGCTTTAACACTGTTTAGTTTACTGTTATAGATGTAGCAAACGGCATTAAAAAAAAGCCCTGTAGTGTTTTTTTTTGTTAACCTTTCCTTGAGATAATGCTGCAGAGGCACACTCTCTGCCTACAAATCCCAGATCAGGCTCTCTCTTTTCTGGGTGTTTTCTCTCTGTTTATTTGTTATTTTCCCTAACAGCTTATTTGTTTTCCCAGTTGTACTTGCCTATCTGCCAGCTTGTGCAAGTTGAACTGTTCTTTCTTATTTCCTCTGTCTCTGATGTTTCCTCTCTCATCATCATTTTACACTGTGGTGTTTGCAGAATCAGCTTTCCTTTCTTACCATCATAGCCAGTACGTGCTGACGGCAGCCACACAGGCAGGAGTGGGGAGAAAGGCAGCTCTGCCTGGTGTTAGGCGTCAATTCCTCTCTTGTGCAGGGATTGTCCCATGCTGCAGCCATAGGCTGGAGGTAAACTGCTGCAAACAGGGTTTTCTCCCAGTAGAAGAAGAGGAGACTTGGTGTTTCACAGTGATCAAAATACAGGAAAATTATTTGTAGTAGTATATCAGCAAGATGTATTGAACAAGAAAAGCAATTCCGTGTAAATTTTTGGGGCTGGCAGGACCATATGGCTTCTGCTGGCTTTCTGCACAGTGCTGGCCACAGAATCTCAGATGTGTTTTAGACTTGAGTTCCTACTTCAGGAAGGTGAATTGTTTCTGACGATTCAAAAATACATTAGACTTAAAAAGGTATGACTTCTATCTCTGATGTCAGGATAATTTGAGGTGCTGATTTCTCACCCAAAGTCTCTATGAGGCAAGAAGCTGGTCTCTGCCCTGTCTTGCACAGTTTGCTTTTCTGCACAGCATCAGCAGGATAGCGCAAAATATCTGCCAGGCACACACAACAGGCTGCCAGGATGGGATGTCTATCCAGCTTCAAATGCCTTGAATCCCTTCCCACTGTGGGATGGGTCCCCAGGTTTCTTTCCTCCTAGTGGTCAGAGAATCATCTAAGCAAGAAGACCATCAGCTGCAATGTGGCAGCAGTTGCAATGTGCCCACCTCGTTTCGCTCAGAGGAGAAGTACCACCGAAGGATAGATATCTTTTCTCTCTGGAGGAAGACAGCAGCTCTGCAGCCCTAATCTTGTCTCTGACAGCTGGAATTTGAGAGGATTTCCAACACAATTCCACAATTTTTGTCTTCTATTGGCTGACCGTAGATGGCTTTCTGATCGGGGCACTCAGCACACTTTGTTGAAGTGGTGAACAGGTGTAACTCTGACTTACATTCTTGGGGCTAAGCACGCAGTTTGTAGGGGTGTGTGTGTCTTTTTATTTGATCTAGCTCCAAGCAGCTCTAACTGCGAAATACCATCTAGGGAGCTAAAAGCCACGGAAGGAAAGCAGCAACACAGATATTAATGAAATCACTGTCATGTGGCTGCCATCCTCACACCTCGCCCAGTCAAGAAGCCAACAGGAAGGAATTTGTATATTTACAATACAGCACAATCAAGCAATAACCCCAAGGTGCTTTTGAAGACAAGTGACCATTGTGTGCATGACTGTACATGTATGCACATGTGGCAAGTACAGACACACAGAGACACACACAAATACACTGCAGAGGGCATGAGGTGCCAGTGCTGCAAAGTGTGGTTGCGGAGAAGTGACATTTTGGTGTGTTGTCTAGTTAAAAAATGTTAAAAGTTTTCTCAAACACCATTCAGGATGCCAGCATAAGCCAACAGACATTATATATACGTAGCTTTGTGTTTCATCCTCCAAAAGGCTGTTCCTGGCGAAACGGCAGAGTATAGCAGGGTGTATGAGAGCTCCACATCTTTTTCTTTTTTTTTTTTTTTTTAACAGTGAATGACAGTGCTACTGACTAGTTAATAATATACAAAGCTGAAGAAGTTTTATACTGTTTTGGTGGCTATGCTGGAGCCAATCTCCCTTAGATTTCCTAAGAAGCATTGCTAGTTAGTTCATAGATGTCACTTAGGTTCTGCATCCGAAGAACGAAGAGTTTGATCCAGAAAGCACCTCTTTGTGCCAAGAATCATAGCATTGCTGTCACAGGAACTGATGTTGAGACATTCTAAGACTGAACAGATATTTGAAGAAGTTTCCATGCAGCTACAATATGAAATAGCAAGGAAAATGAGCTACAAGACTCTCCCCGGGATGAGAGAGCAGGACGCTCCTGGAACTCGCCTTCTGCTTATCTGGAGCCTTGACCCCAGCCTGCACCATTTGATCCGCATGCCTGCGACTGCTGGAGACTTACCTCTTGCAGCAGGAATTTGCCTGTGCCTCATGCACCCGTCTTACAGTCCACTTACAAACTGGATTATGGGACTAACACTTCAACACTCACAAGTGGGAAACCTGAGAGCAGGTCATGGTCTCCATCACAGGCGAGGTGTAACAGAGTCAAGTGGGAGGTCAAGCAGAACTAACTGGGTGAGGTACAGCATATCTCATGACTCTTCCCAGCCACACAGAAGCTAAGTGTTGTCAGTATAAAGGATCACCAAAAACATGTCTAGTAACTTAATAATTACTTATGTAATTAAATGTAAGTCATTTTATCTTCCTTTTCTCCTTCCCAACTTTGATCTTTACAATACAATTTTAGGCAATGGAATACAACTTGATGTTACCTTTTTTATTACTGTGATTGCAGGACAGTATAGGTATTTTCTGACACTGAAAGCCCATTTTTTCTATATAAGCTCCAAGAGGCAATGTTCTTTATGACCCAGTGACAGAGATTGCAGCATACACATAGACTGCATATTTATGTCACACCACAAATTACAGAAATGTCTCCTTGTAACAAGTGAGAATGAAGTCCTATCTTCTGACAAAGAAAACCTCGTTTAGTCTGCAGCATGTTACCATTCTCTCAAGAAAAGTTATAGTGTTCACAAGAATCTGTGGCTCCTTTGAGTATAATTCCTCTGGTTTACAGGCTCAGGTTTAGCATTATTATTTTTAGACTTTGTTACCTATATATTCCATACCATCTAAACCACCAACTCACTTTTTATTAAATACACCTACCCCTCCTTTTACATAGCATACTTTCACGCTAAGAAAAGTGGTCCTCAATCCTGTAGGCTGCTTCACTGAAGATCATAACTTAGAATAACAAAAACAGAACAAAGGAAAAGAAATTAAGATGAGGTTAGTCTGCTAAACTGCTGGATGGGCAACTTAAGACATGGTATGTGCCTTTGAATAGCAATCTGGAGGATCTCTCTTAGCCAAGCGCACTATTGTCAATCAGACATTTAATCTCATCCTACAGCACCTGTAGGAACTCTGAAGTAGATAACAGCCTATTATTGCCTGAACCTGAGCTCCATTAAGAAGTGTTATCCTACAAAAGAAGATAGGCACATCAGGTGTGGCTGGGGTTAGATTCATCAGGAGGATCTTAGCACTGGAATGCCTACTGCTGTAGGTGCTTTGTGTTGCAGTGGGGTCATTGGTACCCAGGCTAGGCACTGGGGCTCTGTACAGCAGCCTGGGAGAATCAGATAGATACCAAAGGCAGGAAGGGTGGGTGTTGTCTAAGCAAAAGGTTAAGTTTGAAACTTAGTGGAAATCTCCACTGAACTCATGAAGAGATGTCAGCTCAGCCTTCAAAGTGTTTAGGTCCGTAAGCCAAATAGAAATTAGGAGTTAGTCATAATAAGTGCCTGTGGGTTTGGTCCATAAGTACTGAGGCAGTCGCTGTTGTGTGGATATCAAAGGAGAAGCTACTGACTAGAGATGAAGGCCAGTAGCTGGCCTTGCGATGCCCCAGGAGACAAAAGGCACAGCAGCCAATGCTGCCTGAGCCAGTAGGGAGTACTGGGGAAGATGTCTCCATCCCCAGGGAGATCAGCAGGTATCTTTGGTATCCAGGCAAGGTACCTAGTCTCTCAGCGAGGGTGCAGGAAGGAACCTGGGTCTGATAAGGATTTACAGCCCAGGGCTTAGAAGGCTCTTCAGTGTCATATCCGAAGTCTATAAAGATACAGACCCACATTGTACACCTTCCCAGAGCATCCTGCAGCCAGCAAGACTGCTTGGGCTAGGGAATCAGGGAAGCACAGCCTCCTCCAAAAGCAGTGGCAAGTTGCAGAAAATAAAGGAATGGACATACCATAAAATTATGAGAGTTGTTTGAGAGGAGACTTGTCTTCTAAGAGGAAATATTATCTAGATGACAATTTTTTTCTGTCCAGTACATTATATTCTGGTCCACAATTATTTCCCCTCTTTCCTCTCCCATACTGGGATATTAGTAATTTTACACATCTACTGTATGTGGCAGTCCCAAGTCGGTGCTTAGGATACATTTATTTTTCAAGACTCTTTTGTTGTATTTGAACATATTGATTTTTCCCACTGCACCACTACCAACGATGCCATTATTCTAAGCCAAAACTGATGATTTACTCTTGGTTATGATTTATAGGTTTCTGGGCTTTTTTTAGAGCTCAGTGTTTCTTAAGGCTTGTGCTGGGGCAGTTGTCTCTTGCAGTTTACCCTCTCGGCTAACTGGCAACCAGCAAAGAATATTTCTTCAAAATTGCAGGGGGAGACTTTCCTGAGCAACATCTCAAGCAACTTCTTGAGTTGTTAACTACTGCGGGGGAGAGAGGAGTGGGCAGAGGCAGGAGGCTGCGATCACTGCGAGCGAGCATTTGGTTTTGCCTGGTGACACATGGTTTTCTAAATTTGAAGGCTCTGAATAAAATAAAAAATATCAAAGCCATGTGTCTGCTTGTGGGTGCCACATTCTTTAAGATCACAGTGGCCGTCCTTCTGCACGAATTGTCACAGAAACGGCTCGGGTTCATCCCGCTTGAATGATGTGGCAATATTGTGAAACGCAGGGTGGAAAGGCGTCCCGAAAAAGAGTCGAGTGAAGAAACCGCCAGAGAGCTGGAAAGTGGCTGCAGAGACCCAAGCGCTGTCACTTTAAAAGGCGATGGGCCTCGGCGCCTTTGAAATCATTTATCACAGAAGCCGTAACATCTGCCACCATCTTGGATTCATTCGCAAAGTGCGTCTCAGTAGCCATTTTAAAAATGTTTGTTTTCAATTCAAAACACATAATTAAGTACAGGCCAGGGTAAAATATATGCCTTGAGCTGCTTTCCCTCACCCCGGCTCAGAGCATGGCTTTTTCACAACTATGCACTTTGAATTGAAAGCTTGCCTTTTTTTTTTTTTTTTTCTTTCTGCAGGGCCTGCTCTTTCTCAAGAATAAATTGAAAGAAAGGCTGCAGATTTAAAGGAGCCTGTCTGATAGCAGCCTGAGCATCCTGGGACTGGAGGGGCAGCCTGGCTTCCCAGGGCTCCAAGTGGCTCCTTTCTCTGGTGGGGACAGAGCTCAGCCCCAGCAAACCGCAGCCGCAGCCTTGCTGTCGGGTAACTAGACTATGCCTTGTATTTAATTAATCCATGTCCCGCTCCATGGGCAAGAGACACTCAGATGGTTTGTGGCTGTGTAAGGAATAGGAGACCTTGTTACTTGTCTCCAGAGAGGCTACCCAAAAGGTAGTCATGTCCTTAGTGTACTGTCCTTAATAAACTATTCACATCCTTACTGCAGATTTTCTAAGAGGCGCTTCAGAGGGACAGTGTGAAGACAGTACTTGTCTGTTTACATTGTCTTCAGTTCAGCCAACTTTTATCACCATCACTGACACGTTGCAAACAAGCCTGCAGAAAAGACAAGCAAATGCTCAGA
The DNA here is from genome assembly GCA_013399365.1 of Pampusana beccarii. Taxonomy (NCBI): domain Eukaryota; kingdom Metazoa; phylum Chordata; class Aves; order Columbiformes; family Columbidae; genus Pampusana; species Pampusana beccarii. The sequence goes on from VWYH01010583.1 coordinate 92,639, forward strand.
AATGAGCCACTCCAGACCAGCTGGGGATGGACTGACCCTGAGGCTCTAACATCATCTCATAAGTAGATGGGAAGAAAAGCAAGCCACTGATAGGGGGATGGGTGAGAGTCTAAGGTTGTGTAGGTCTTGGTCCACTGCTCCAGAGAAGAATAGGTTTTTGTGTGAGATACGGAAAAATCCAGAAAGGTCTTTAGGCAACTCTGAATTCCATTCCCCTTTGTGAGTCTGAGCCTCCAGTTTCCAGGTGCCTCAAATTCCCCATCTGAAAACACAAGTCACATCAGTTCCCTGAACGACCAAGGTGCTCAGACACTGGGGCCACTTGTGTGCTGGTACACCATGCCTTTTTCGTCAGGTCAGGTGGGTACAAAGGAGTAGGTAGGTACACGGGATGCTTATCTCTGGAGACCTCCCTTCAACACTTGATCACTGTGGCTCCCAGGCTGAGGAAAATCAGGTATATACATGGGCCAGGAGCTGCAGCATGCTTTAACCACCAGTTTTTAGGCTGAGATGGTTTCTGAGTGATGGGAGCACTGGGACTTTGTAATGTGTCATGGTGAGAAACTATGTGCAGTTTACGTTAATGAAAACCAGAAATAGATTATCTCAGATTTCAATTACTTCGTGTTTTTAAACGTGACATCTTTATTTTAAAACACAATGTGTACAAAGCAGCTTTTCTTTCCTGAAGGTGCCTGGCAGTAGTTGAATTCAAAACTATGCAAAAAGAGGAGACCTCCTCATATGTCTGCAGTGGAATCGTAGAGTCATATAATTATCTGGGTTGGAAGGGACCTTAATGAAGAAGCAATGAAGTTTTTAATAACTTGTGCTACAGGTTTCTGTAAGAGATATCTACTTTTGCACCAATAAATATGTTGTTGCACTAGTAAAATATATAAATTGTTCTGGTAGTGTTTTGATTAAAAGAGGAAAAAATGGAGGAAAAAAAAGAAGAAATTAATGAGAATACTCTATTACTAATGACAGAGTCCCTGCAAGACACACCCTCTCTCGGTGTTGACAATATTATACAGAGGAGATGGGATGCATCTGTGTTAAAAATAAAAGTATTTGCTTTGCGTGCATGCTCCTGGTGTGCATTTGGGAATAGACTGCAATTCTGATGTGGGGAAACCCAAACCAGAAAAAGCAGAATACCTGCTGCTACTTGAGCTCCTGCTTCCTAAACACAAAGCCAAAACGTGCTTTTCATTTTTCACTACACCCATCTTTTTGAAGTGTCCCGTTACTGTGTGAGGGGGAATGTTGCTCTAGATTTCAAGGAGGAGGGGATTTGCTTTCTTTTTTCTTACAAATCTGTTTTTCATAGGCTTTCTTCTTTGGGCACGCATTCCAGTGTTACAGATGAGTGCTGAAATTACAGGGGTAAGAACGCAGCCAGGACTGAGTAACATGCAGCCATAGGCACACAACAGAAAACATCCTCTTCGACTAGGTGATAATTAGAAAGGCTGCTGCATTGCCGTGTACACAAACAAAGCACGTCCCCTTTGGGAATCTATTTTCTTTCCTCTGATGTGAAAACATCGATTTTTTTTTTTGTGGAGGATGGATTTTTAACTGCTCACTAACTTATTTTTAAATAAAACTTCTGCCTGTGCCAGCAGTTGCTTCCAGCTACATGCATATGACCATGGAGCAAAGGGGTCTAGCTGCGATGTTGGAGAACTGAACTAGTGTCTGATTAGAAAGGGTTGATAACTTATCAGTGCTCCGTGTTACTCGACTAAGGCCAATTAAAGGTCTCTTAGAAATAAGCTGCTATCTCTTCATCTTCAGTAGAAACATACAGCTTGATAACCCCGTAGCCACAACTGGTGACTGACAGGCTGTGTTGGCTATGAGCTGCTGACTTTTTCTTCCATTGCAAGGATCATCTTCCCCTAATATGGTTCTATGATGCTTAATGCATGTGTTTTCCTTCACATGCGACTAAACCTCTTCATTTCTTTACCATGATCTGACCATAACTCCATCAGCTGAGGATGACCCACCCAGAAAAACCATATCTCACAACATAGACTGTAAAGGAATACCTTATGAGTAGTTGTGGATCTGTTAACAGATATGAATGCAAACCTTTCAGAGTAAGTGTACAGCAGGCTGAGACAGTATGCCTTTGGATGTCTTGCAGTGTCAAATATGACGGAAGGAGGAAAGGAGGGAAGGGAGGAAGGAAGGAAAGAAGGAAGGGAGGGAGGAAGGAAGGAAGGAAGGAGAGATAAAGGGAGGAAAAAAGGAAAATAAAAGAAAAAAAGAGGATAGAAGGGAGCAAATACATTTTTTTATATCCTTGCTTTATACATTGGCTGCCTGAAGACCTATAATCACATTCAGAGCTGACCCCCCTTGTCATGGCACAGCACACAGAGGCTGATGGAGCTGATCCTCTTCAGGTCGCCCTGGTTACTGTTCTGGTCTAAATGGAGGTAAATATACTGCAGCAACACTTAATTTGCCAGGAAAATCATATGGAAACTAGACTAAGAGACAAATTAAGTAGTTGAAGTTCTTTCTGGTAGATAATTATTTCAAGGAAAAGGGCATTGAAAGCATTGCTTATCAAGTAGTATACAAAGGTTAATAAAGCGAGGAGGATAGTAAGATCAGCTGAACTTTGATTTAGGTTTTGCAGTTTTATTTAGACTCACTGAACCTTGTGTTCTACAGAAAAAGGACAGAGCCTCACAAAAATTAACATGTCTTTTTAAGGTTGCTGTTACTGGCAAGGGAAGAAGAGGCAGGACAGCATTTGCTTTCAAAACACATAGTTTTCAATATTTGGATGTGACTTTGTATTCAACCAAGCAAAAAACAAAAAAATCCAAAAAAACCCAACAACAACAACAACAAAAAAACATTTGATGAAAAGGTTCAACATAATTTAAATGCAAATTGTGTAAGAGCACCAAATGTTTTCTACCTTCCATACAGTGGCAGCAGCAGGATAACACTGATGCATTTAGATGTATTCAAAATGTATAATTTGCATTTTTCCCAAAAGTTTTAGAATATACACACAGCTCTTAAAAGGGGCTTTTAAACTGAGATTTATGTAGGATTCTCAAAATTTGCTCCTAAATGGGCGCAGTTTAAGAACTAAAATATTTTGTGCACTAATTTCCAAATAACCAAAATTGTGTTCTGTGGGGCACTAAACGCCATTACATTCTAATGCCATTACATGTAAAAACACTCAGACAGGAAACAATAGGAATCTTGCAAGGTTTAAGGAGATGCAGTAGTGGTCAGGGTTGGAAGAGCATTTGTATTTTTTAATGCAGGTATATGCAACAGTGTTTAGTGTTCTGCAGTTGGCCACATCCCAAGACAATCAGCTCCTGATTCAATAAAATTTATAACAATGTACCCGAGTGTTATTATCTAACAGAACACATCAGTGCAAGCCAACCTTCAGTCCTACCGAGCTCAGTAGGTCTCCACCACCTGTTTACAGCCAGACACAGGCTAAGGTGATGTCTTCAAGGTCAGGGCCACCCATCCTCACCCAACATGGCTGGGGTGAGGACCACGTGACCCAGCTCCTGGGGATGGTGTTGGTCCAGCAGCAAAGGGCTGGGACTCCCTTTGGCAGACCATTGCAGGCAGTCAGGAGCACGGGGCAGGATGTGCCCTCTGCAGAGCTGCCATGGCATCTCTCGGAGTGGCTGAGCCCCACCAGGGGTAGGGGCAGGTCTGGCTGGGCGCCATGGGGCAGCGAGGCAGGGGGAAGTCCGCCCCACGCTCAGCACAGCCCCACCAGCTCAGAGCCAGATGCAATCGGCTTTCCTTGGGCTGCAAGAGCATGGAGTGTTTCACAGATTGACAGGAACAAAGGAAACTAAGAAGACTGTTTCATCCTAATTACAATAAACTATACAAGAAAAGGCTTTTTCATTTTAAAGGTGTGTAACTAATTCTTGGCTGAAATGTTTGTGTGAAGTAGTGATCCTCCAAAAGCAATGCCCCACTGTAGTAGTTTTAGGTCATAAAGGATCCAAGGGCTTGCTAAAGTTTAAAAAAAAAAAAAAAAAGGTAGGGGCAAAGCAGTGTCACTGGGCTGAAATTCCTTTGACAGATATAAAGGTCTCGATGACAGTTATTTTCCAGGTCTGCAGCTCAGCAATCATGCCTCTGAACAGTTTCCCACGTGAAGTGTTTGAAGAAGCGGTCGACGTGTGACTGATCTCTAAGGCCCACCGCCTGGTCTTCTTTAAGGATGAGGCAGAGGCAGAAGGAAAGGTGATGCTGATAAGGGAATCTGAACCAAATGTTGTCACGTTCTGGAGATGATTAGATGCCCTTGCTGTGACTTATTACACAACCTGAGGGTGGAAAGAGAAAACTTACGATGAAATGTAGCTGCAAAGGGGAAGATGCTTTCTCAGCAAAGAGGAAAAGCAAAGAGAGAAATTGTTGATGCCTAAGAGTGAGTCAGGCATCAGAGCATTCTCTGCGCTGGGGGATAGATGTGATGCTGCAGTAAATCTCCCCCCAAATTGGACCTAATGTGATCTGCGTTTATATCTTCACAACCTGCTGATTGTATTTAAAAAAAATAAAAATAAAAAAAAAAATCTTGTCTTTAGTTAAGAACAGAACAATGTATTTTAAAGGCATTTTTGATTGGTCTGGATTATTCCAGATTTTACCTTTCTCTTTGCACACGTTAATGAATGAAAGCTTTGAAGCCTAATGTAGTTAATAGAATTAATATACTGACTTTGAAACCCTCTCAAAACTTCAAGAAAATGTATATTTTCTTATGAGAAAAATTATTGAGTAATATATTTCACTTATGCAATATACAGCTTAAAGAAGGTGCAACCTTGCTCCGAAATCAGCGTTTTCATCTAAAAAAACAGCTTCCTGTAGCCATGTTCCTAATCTTGGAAGTAAATGCATTTTCTGTGTACCATCCTACAATTTGGCTAGGGTGATGGGGTATTTAGCTCAACAGAACACGGAAGGAAGTTTGGGATTCTGGAGGAGTTATTTGGTCAAAACACTCCAGTTCACTCAGGAGCACTTTCACATTTTCACTCTTGTTAAAAGTAGCAGCAATAGTCCATTGCTATGGAAAGCGCTGATTTGTCACATGAAACACAGGCTCCGAAGTACAGCTCGTACATGGTCTGTCATGCATGACCACTGCTCCATGGCTTAATTTGCAGTATAAATACAGAAGTTACACTAACTATAACATCTCAAGACATCTGCCATCTACTCTCTCATTAAAAAGCATCTTCTGTACTGTTTTGTTAGCACAGAAACTAGTCCAAGTTTTTCCACTGATTTCAGGACAGTGTCACCCCTTACTTACGTCCGTCTTCCTGCAGATCCAAGGAGAGGCATGAGCAGAGCTTCTTACTGGTGTTACTAGCTCTGTAGCTTAGAAAAGGTATGAGTCAATGCTGTTTTGGGAAAAGAGTGTCATTCTTAATATTAGTCATGGCTTATGAAATAACTAAAGTATCCTCAAGTGTTTTGAAAACTATTTTATCAAGTGTGAAGATCTTGAAGCAAGGATTTTAGAATTTAATGTGTTATCATTATGTATTTCAGTATGTTTTATTTGTAAATATGTATTTTAGTATGTGTTGACACAACAAATTGGTGTGCAAGTGCAAGGGAAAAGACTAATTTTCCTCATGCAAGGGAAAAACTGATAATCTCCTCCTCAACCATGTGCCACACTTCTCTCCAGCCTCAGTACCTATCACATACAGCCTGGAAGCCTGGATTCATTCCACCTCTGGATGCCAAGTTGGCTAGTAATTATTCCCCAGCTTACTAGTTAATTGTTGAAATCCTGACTGAGGATGGCAGCTAAGATGCCATGCAGAAACACCAGTCACTAACACATATCCTAGATGTCCAAGGAATCTTAAAAAACCTCTTAAGAGTATGAAAGATTATTTGGTCTACACTAGATTTTAAGCCCTGTTCGATAGCTACCTGCTCTAATTTCCCATGTTCAGATTGGGTCTGGTACCACACAAGTCTGCAATGAGTGGTGAGGCACCCAGCTGACACTGAGGTCAATGAGTCACCTGGAGAGCAGCCTGGGCCCAGGCAGACCTCGCTGGGGACACCAACCAAGCAGAGGCATCAGCTCCGCTGTGACAGCCTCAGCATCCTGTTGCCTTTTTCTGAGGTGGCTGAATAGCTACTTTTAAAGTCTGGCCTTTATCATGCCTGCAGTTGCCTAAGTAAATCCCTGGGTGATTATAACAAACAAAAGAAGATCCATAGTCTGGGAAAGATCAAAGTGTGGGCTCTACCTGTTACCTCAATTCCATACCTCCAGAGGAAGAGTGTTGAGACTGAGGTTTTACCACAATGTAAATTGTTGGTTTGGGTGTCCCAAAAATGCATGTCTGAAGGCAGCCAGGTGGTTAGCGCTGCTTTACGAGCAGCTGAGGTGAGAACTGTGTGGAGCTGAGATGACGGAGATCAGCAGGAATTTGGGTCGGGAGTGTGGCTGTGACAGAAAGGATCTATGGCTCGGAGTTTGCCATCCCTCCACCACAGGACAATGATTCACTGTGTCAAGGAAGAGGTCATAGGAAGCAAGAGGGCAACACAGGGGCAGAGAGAAAAAAAAAAATTCTTCCCCCTTGGTTCATACCTTCTGTGATATTTTACCTCAGCAATTTGAGAAATGTCCTTCCTCAAGCCTGGAGAATTTTAAAGGCTGTCCACACACTACCTCTGTACCTTCTTTTACTCTACTACTTCCCATCATCACAAGCGCTTGCCCTCACCAACCTCTGGGCATGTTTGTATGGCAGGTGCTGGCAGACGAGGACAGCTGCTTTCAGCACACCCTCATTTCACCCCCACACCGCCTTTCACCAGGCCCTCACCCCCTGCACGACCCTCTCCCTTTGCTGACAACCTCACGGGGGTCTGAGCACTGCATCCCTGACTTTGTGAACAAAATACATCGAGAGCACAGTGAAGGGTGCTGCCTTTTGTTTTATTTCACTTCCACAAATAATCAGGAAGCTTTATAACATAGCGCTGCAGCACAGATGTTACTTAGTTTATAAACTTCTGCCTCATGTTTGTACAGTGCCTGCCCATCAGGAGAGCCAGCTGATAATAATACCATACCGAAACCCAAATAGATATTGTAAAATATGTTTGCTTGCAGAATGAGGATACCGGAGCTGTTAAAAACATTATATTGCTTTGAAAGATGAGTTGGGCAGCTTGCATAGCTCCTTGTGCAATGAGCAGAGTGAAGTCTTTGCCCAGATATTAGGAGGGTTTGACTGAAGTCTGAGTTCAGCATGAGAAGCTAAAAGGGACACAGCAACATATGACAGCAGGGTGCTGCAAAAGCACTGCTCATAAATGCACACCAACAAGTGACTTTTAGCCTCTTTCTCACAGCTCTTAGCTCTTTTAGGTATGTGGCTTCATCTTGCTCTATTAAATCGAGGCTTCACCTTTCCTTTTGCCAGGAAGACAAGCTCAGCATTGTTTTTTCCTCAGACATGCTATCCATTTGTCTTTCTGGTTACTTGACATAGTCTGGTTTCCACAGTTACTGCATTCAGCAAGGAAGTACCACTCCCACTTTACAGGTATGAACGTGAGGTACAGAGTACGCTGAGAGACACCCTGCAAGGAGCTTTCTCCTGTTCCAGCAGCTCTCTTCAATCTGCTACATTGCTTTTTTTAAAAGCAAGAAGAGATGCTAAACTTCAGAGGCAGCAGGTATGGAAGTGAGAAAAGAGAGAAAGGAAGCTGTGGTATTGACTGAATGCTGATTGCTTGGCATACTTTGCTGTGCGTTAGCTTTTTTTTCAGAGGAAGCTACTAAGGCTGTCAGTCCAAACTGTCAGAAAGTGATGGAAAAAGTGCATGATAATCTACAGGGGGAAAAACTTCAGTCACAAGGTCACTGGTGGAATCACTCCAAGTGAACACACACAGTTCACTCCACATCCCTCAGAATTTATACCATAAATGGGTGCAAGACTCATTTCCCGTGGAAATCCCTTCAGCTGAGACTGTGAGCAGGGGAAGGGGGGACTTGCTCTCCTCTCTGCCTCTTGCAGCATTTCTCTTTGCTTTCCTTCCTCTCCCAGTTTATGCAACTAGGTCCTGCTGTGTTCTCACCTTGCCAAAGGGTTAGAGCTTGCTCTGCCCTTTCAGCTGCTAGTTCAGCCTTCAGTTCCGGGAGGCACATTATTGCTGTATCCTGGTCTACAGCTGTAGCTAGCTATAGATTTAACTCCAGTGCAGGAGAGTATTTTGACTGCTGGGCTTGCAAAAGTCATTGGACAGTGAGAGTGTCAGCAGCCCCTGTGATTGCTGCTGAAAGATGATTCTGAGCTAGCTGGCCACAATACATCAGATGCCAACACTGCAGGGAGGAGCTGGGAGAGATGAAAGAAGGGGATGAAAAAGTGGGAGGGAAGATTTGCTGTTTCTGTGGAAATGGAGACTTTACTCAAACTCAGATTTTTGCATCCCTGACCCCAAGGTGACCTGCTGACCTCTCCTCCCAGCCTGACTCCAGCCCAGCTGTTTCTCCTGAAGGAAAAGGGCCAGACTCACCCCCTGCTCTCTACTTGACAGCGTGTCTGGGCAGACTCCTTCCTGCCAGAGTAAATACAATTAAAAGAGCACCATGCACAGGGTCTGGGCCACCTAATACCAAAGAGGTCAGTGGAATAGATGGCCCAGAAAGCCCTAATGTGACAATGCCATCATAATAAGTAAATAACTACACATGTGCTACTCTTTCGAGTTTGTGGGCTGCATAGGTGAAAATTGTTGAACGTTGCTTGTTCCCCAAACAGATGTAAAAAACGATAAAATAAAGATCTGAAGCAGCCCATGAGGTTATGAATCAAACTTTCCTAAGATGTTTGCTAGTCACTTTCCTAGTCAAAAATCCTTAAGAAAAAACGTTGTGGCAGCATGCAGCATGACACCTAAACAGGGACAGACTAACAAAGAATTGAGAGAAGTATGGCTAGCTCCTGACAGGAAGAATTTATTTTAGAGGAAGAAGCAATACTTAAAAATCAGTAGAGAAATAATCTAATCCACAGCCAAGACAAAGCAACTATAATTATGTGTGCTCATATTAGGAAGGAACAGTGGTTCCATTGCTAAACTCCTTCTTCAGGCAAGAGATCAAAGCAAATTACACCCATAAGAAGAATTTCTACAATGCCTCACTAATTAAATAGTAGTTGGTTCATGTAATATTGAAATCAAAAAACACGTAAACAAACCTTGAGACAGGGTTGAATATTTTCCATGCAGACATGAGCCTGAACAAACTCTATCTCGCACTGTGCCTGAATTTTGGAGAAGTTTGAGTCCAGAAATGGATCCAATTTTTGTGCTGCAGACACATCTCCACTTAATATTAACAGAAGTCAAATCTTTAGCAAGGAAAATACAGTAGCTTGAAGGAAAATGTGAAACACAACCAGTGTTGTAAAATGAGTCCAATTTCAGTGGTGTTTTAAAACCAAAAATGAGACTGACTGGTGTCACATACTTTGATACAAGTAAGTGTAATTTTCATGCTTCTATAGGTGACAAAGGGAGTGAGCATTACAGTAACAAAACTAACAGAGGTACCTTCCAGTACAACTAAGAAGGTTCCCAGGCTAGCGGCAAGGCAGCAACAAAGACCAGCAGCATCTTTCTTTCACCCTTCTCTCCAAGTGAATTTACCTCCAAGAAAGTGGACACTCAACATATGTGGTTCTGGGCTGGTCAAAAAGGAACAAAATAATAAATAGAGCTTACCACAGTTTTTTTACAGCAGCACTGCTGGATGTCTATGAGCCCTGACTCTGTGACACCCATAATTCTCTTCCATCTGGCAGAGGCGGACTCTGTGTTTTGAAGGGACTGTCGCTGCAGCTGCCTGTGTTCACCTAAATCAGAAAATGATACCTAAAAACAGGCAGCTGGAGATTTCTTGGATCTTTTCCATTGTAAGTCTGTAGTGGGAACTTGCAGCATCTCTGCTTCCCATTACCAGTTTCTTTTTGTTGACTTAAGGACTACCTGCAACGCCTCTGTCCATCAGACACTGGGAGTGTTTCCCTTCCTTCACAGGAAAGATCTCTCTTCTCCCAGATCAGCTTCTGCTTTGTGCTTTGTGTATATCAGTGCTTTGTACAAAAAAAACCAATGTGTATACCAGTGTCATTCTTGCTATGTCTGCACCAGAAAATTCAGCGAGACCAGGGAACAGGCTTAAGCACTGGCCTACAGCTGCCATTTGGCTGTTGGCAGGCTCCTGGGAGCAGTGCTGACATCTCCCTCCTAGCCCACTCCAGGGCTTTACTTGGGCACAGTTTGCAAGTGCTGAGAACCATTTTCTCACAGCAGAAGCAGCCCTGTAACCTCCCATCCTTCCCAGTCACTGTCCCTTCCCCATATCTGAGGACCATCCCACCCTCACCACTGATTCCCTTCCTGCTAACCCAGGTCTGCACATATGCACACAGCATATTACCACATCCATTGTTATTCTTGTTTTTCCCTTTGAATCATGAGCCTGGAGCCCTGCATCTCTAGAGAGCCAAGTTTCTCTCAGAGAGAAGATTTACAAAATGGGAATTTCCTTCTCAAGAGCTCATCTGCTTAGTCCCCACCTGCACTCCTAATCCTACTAGTGACATCAGGGAAAATGGGCAGGAATTTGAATTTTCAGTAAAAGGCAAAAGTGATTGGTCTCATATTCATTTTCTACAACCACATCCATCTGCTCCCAAAAGAGAAGTTTTGATTTGGTTTTGGGTTGTGTTTTTGTTTGTTGTTTTTTTTTTTTTTAAAGGGAGAGAATAAGCAGAAGTAATAGCCAAAACCCTGCCACACCCAGAAGTATGACAGAATAACACTATTTCTGAAGTGAACACTTCTGAGTTTCCCATAACAACAAACTGGATACACAGTTCAAGTGCCATTTGGACGCGGTAACCAGGAGCTGGAAAAAGCAACCAAATGTTCAGTGCAGACATGGCTTCTCGCCAAGGACAGGGTAGGGATTCACAGAGGTGGTATTTTCCCCCTCCAAAGGCAGAGTGCCAGGAGAGCACATCTCTCTCTCAGGGAGCCAAGGTGGCCAAAGAGCTGGCCCAGCTTCACAGGCAGCCCAAAAAATCTTCCCATCTTTCAGGTTTCCTCCAAAAGGACATTATTTTCCCAGCTCACCTGTGCCAAGCGCTTCTCTCTCAAGGCAGCTCAGAGCTCTGCTGCCTAACACAGACATCTACAGGTGGGTCTTCTGCAAACAGCTACTTCTCACCAGCTTAACCTCTGCGGGCTATTGCTTCACTGCAAAAGGACAGCACTCTTAGTTATACACTTTAAAAGTCCTTGTTCACACACACATGCACATATACACTCACATAGATACATTCGCATGTACACATACACATATACATATTCACACGCAGGGGTAGGTACACGCCATAGCCTGAAGACATCTATATTCAGAATCAGCTCAAAACGTAACTCCACTGCATTCCTCATTTTCTGAATAAACACCCCGCAGAAAAATGTCCTGGGAGCAGAAGCCACAAGGCTGTTATAGCTTTAGCAGACCCTGATTGCTTATCTCAAGCTGAGAGCGCGATTTCATGGCAATAATTTGTTTAAAGTGTTGCTGATTGCTTCCTATTTCTTCCTTGCAAATGACTTTTACACCTTTCTACTGTTGCTTTTATATGAGCTGCTATGGCAATTACTCTATGGGAGGTTGTCTAAACATCACATAGACCCTTTTATCTGACTACTAGGGGCCATACAAGACACTCCTGAGACCTGATTTTCACGGGTTTTTCCCCTTCCTTGAAACAAATATTGTTATTAAGTTGGTATCAGAGTTTTCTCTGTTCTCACAGAACACATTCAAGTGTACTTCCAGCAGAAACTGTCTGATCCCTGTAAGTAGCGTCTTTGAAAAGAACTTCAATAAAGTAATTACTGAGAGGTCCTAGAGTCAAGGAATCGCTCCTTCTCTGCTGAAAGAAGAATCTATCTGATAAAACGATTTTGGATCAAGTTGACTCTTTTAGAAGAGCCAGGGGTATACAGTGACTACCGCTAAAGAGAGGGATCTCTTTCTTTTTCATCCTTTTATTCTCAAGTGCCAGCACTAGGTGTCAGCTATCCATTTCTCCTACCAGTTTCCCCTACCCCTGCTAGGACCAGCTTGTTGCAATGATGTTTGGGGGGCACTTTATGTGTTTGATTGTGGCTCTAGCCCGAGGATTTGGTTTGGTCCATGAAAGTTTTCTGTTTTATCCCAACTTCGATGTTTCTGCATTCTCCACTCTGCACCTTTTGGAGACTGGGAGCCCTATCAGATCACCTGTGAAGCGTCATCATCACACAACCACACCTCCATCAGATTAACCAGAGCACACACTACAGAGTCTATGCCAGTTTCAGGCTTTTTTTCTGACAGTTTTATTCTGACTTTAAGAGGACTTAAAATAGCTGAACCAGCACAAAGTTAGAGCAGCACAGGAATACAAGATCTGGCGTAAATCCTGCTGGTACAAAGTTGGGTTGTCAATGCTTTTTAGCACATTTATGCTGATGATGTGAGTTCATTGTTGAGCAGGGTTTTGTGTCATGGGACCACAGTGGGTTTTCTTATCAAGAAAATTGTGATGTTATTCAATGAAGAGTGAGAAAGACACTCTGATAGCAATTAGTAGAAAGAGAATGACAGAGCATTAAACCTTACAGAATAATTAACTCGATGATTCACAATTGTAGATAGGATTGTGATGTAGGTTCCACTTTAATCCTCAATTGTCAGTTGTTTGTGGGATTTGATAGTTACAGAAAAAGAATGATCAGATTCCTAAATGGTCACCAGCAGATTGTCTTCCTTTCTATGAGTTAATACAACGCAGTCTAATAGAACTAACATGATATTTCTTTCCCCAGTATTCCATATGAAAGAAATGTTTCAAATATTTCATGGATGAAAGCACCAAAGCACAAAAGGAAAATTCATAAGACTTACCTGTAGGCAAAATGGGGAAAACATTCCTCAGTGATGTTATCATAGATTCCTAATAATTTTCCATTTTGTATATAGTTTATATTATTATCTCATTTCACAGTCTCTGAATTCTTATGTACTTTGGGACAGGGTAAATTCAAAAGTAAGCACATCAGTTTACTTCTGAAAGCTACCATTTCCAGTCACCATGTCACATGGATAAAAAAGCATGCATACAATATTGTGAGGGTAACACTCTTAGATTCTTCCAGTTGTGTTACAAAGTTTTCCAAACTGCAGGTCATATTAGTCTTCCAGAGCATTTACTGCCATGCTTGTCCCTCTGTTGCTCATCCACCCCTACTGACACACCATTAATAAAACACGATAGCAGCTGCTTATATTAGCCCCCTACAATAAGTTACGAGTGTTATTTTTCAGTGTTTAAAATGCATTATCAACACTAGCAGAGAACAGGAGTCTGGTAGATACTGGATCAAACTCATATTCAATAAAGGGAATAGAGGACATGGTGTGTATCCTTACCTACACATAGAGTTCTCTCCTTGTTTCTACTTGCACTTCTGGGCAGTGAAATAACTCCCTAGCTTTAAGAGGAGAGCAGGTATTCATCAATAGGCTCTACAACATCTGTTGAAAGACATGCTGTGTGCAGCATGATGTCAAACAGAGGGAGCGTGAGCTCGTTGGGAAGTTATGAAAGGAGCTTCCTTGTTCCTTGCCCATTTCTGGCTCCAGGTGGTAAAAACATTAAAATAAGACTGATTGTGCATTATTCTCACTGCTTATTTCACACAAGCACGAACTGGTCTGGTACAAGAACTGTCTGTCAAGTAAGTGAAATGAGATAAGCAGGAGTAACACAGTATTATGCACTTAGCATAACAGTAACTCCTGTAACATTATCTAGATGGCTACATAAATCGCTCTTAAGTACTCCAAGTGTTGTTACATGCATTTTCTTTAAAAACAGGCTTGGTAACATTGTTCTTCCTGGGCTTTGCACACCCATGAACATGCTCCTTCAGCCCTTACTGAGAACTGTAACTCTATGAAAAAAAGAGCTGAAATTATTATTCACAGCAGTACTATCTAACTGAAGCAAAAGTCTTCTGGGATCTATTTGCTGTATAAGTCCATGTGTATACAAAAATACAACGCAGTACCACCCTCTGTTAACTGAACATCCATTTGCCCAACATAAGCCGGATAGTGGAAAATCCTGATTCAAGACCCAAGATATGTGCCAGGATACTGCTCAGACCAGACAAAGAGGAAACTGTTGTGCCATATCTGATGTTTGTTTGCAACGCAAGACAGAGTTAAATAATTAATCACTATTCCTTAACGTTATCAAATTCAATCCTAAAGCCTCACTCGGTGTGAATGGTGGCACTATTCCATCACAAAAACTTCTCTCAGATAAAAAAAAAAATACACACTGTGCGAGGGTCTAGTCAGAGCTTCTTCCTGAATACAATCCTCTTCAAAATAAGACTATTTCCAACCTGTTTAAGTGGAAGAGGAAAGTGCTTAGAAAAACTCCCGCCTCCCAAGCCAGCTTTAGCAATTTAACTGCCGTCTGGTATGGTTCTGCAGCTCCTAGAGAGAGAGGGGAGCAGAGCCCCTAAACTACCTTACCCACATCGGTTCCGCTCCCGTCAAGGGACCTTAGAGAGAAGATCCTCATGGGGCGCCCTTCTCAGTTGGCTGCCTGTAGACATGGAGATATGCTGGAGGTCTCCAGGACACTGAAGACAGAGCAGGAGGTTGGCAGGTGGGGCCTGGGCTCTCTGGACTGGCAGTGGGAGCATTTTGGGTGGCACTGAACATCAGTGCCCATGGAAGTTGTCATCTGCCAGTGCCAGGGACAACCTGGGGAAAGCACAGGCAGGGATTCTTCCCATGAGGCAGGAAGGAAGAGTTTGGCTGTACAGACACAAGCTACACCATGCCGCTTACTTCCAAGGGCAGAGAGCAGCCCCCGGTCCATTTTATTTCCTGCTATGGGTGTAACCCTTGGCTTCAACAGTGACATTTCTTGAAGAGCTGTACAGTGTACCCAATGGGAGTGGAATAATAGATACCAAATTGTATCTTTAATACATCAATATTATCAAGGCTCACTATGAAATAAATATCCCGATGTAAATTCTCCAGCCTTCTCTGATCACATCTGAGTAACCACAAATCTCTCCTAAAAAAAAAAAAAACAAAAAAAACCAAAAAAACCAAACACATACACAGACAGTTAAAATTTGTCTAACATCTCTGTCTAAGCTATTTCTCCTCTGACATCCTGAAGATGTTCAGGATCTTCTGTTACTTGCTTGCTGATCTCTAGCTGTCCCTTCAGAAGCTCTGGGGATCTATGGGATGATAACCCCTGAGAGGTTATTTCCCCCAGAGGTCTCCTCACCTATGTACCCAGCCTGCCTCAGCTGCCATCCGCCTTGCAGGCTGAGCCAGTTCAGGTTAACAGAGCTGCCAGGCAGCAGCCAACGAGAAGAGCAGCCACATCATCTGTCCTGCCACCCCTGAAAGAAACAAAGTCACTTCTAATCTAAGAGTGGCTGCTGGGAATGCTCGTTGGACTTGGGCTCCTAAATCATCGCTGTGAAAACTTGACCCCAAATCTCTGAAGCGTGCTGTGTAGCCACTCGCTGCAATGTGAGGAGACTTGGATTTCTCTGTTCTGAGTAGTTTGACTTTGGTTCCTTGCTAAAAAAGTTATTTTAACAAGGTTGTGTCTGGAGGCCTTTGAATTTATTATCCTTGCAACATTTGTTCCTAAAATGGCCTTTTGCAGGAAGCACTTTAAATTTCACATTCCTTTTGTGTCTGGTGAAATGTAAACCTCACGCCTATAATTTTATTCTTTAGAGTAAATGTAAATCATTGCGTTTTCTTTCACACTTCCACTTCACTAGTACTGACCAGATAGTAATAGCTATAACCCACAGTTTGTAAGGCGTACGGTGAAGTGTAGATTACAACCAGTAGAGTCAGTCACATTGCTCCTCATGTGTCCTTCTAGTCTATGCTCTTCTTCCATTTGAAAATAAGAAGCTGTTTGGTTTGGGTTTTTTTGGGGTTTTGGAGGTTTTTTTATAGATTCTTTCGTTAGGTCTGCTCAAACGATACAGCGATTGCATACAGTTTGTCAACACTTTCCACTGAGATACCAGGAACTATTCAGTCTCTAAATTAGCCATTGTAGGAGATACTTGTCTTATTTTCTAATTGTAAAAAAAATCTTCAAATCTTAAAATATAAGAAGCAATAACATTTTTTTTCTTGTTTCTTTTTATATTCAGTATAACAAGTTCTACAATCTAAAAACAGCTGCTGTAACATTTTATACCATTTTCTACTAGGCTACTTTTCAATTTACTGACTTCAGTGTAAGACTTTGTCTTCAGTTTAATAATACAAAATTGCCATGTGTTACACATACATTTATTTCTCATTGTGTAAGAAGTTTCATAAGTAAAGGTTATTGTCTTAGTGTAGGCATCTTCCTCCTGGACAGATTCATAAGACTACATATTTCTGGTCTCTGTAGGCAAAATTATTAGTTCTCTGTCATCTTTAGTCACCTGATTTCTCACTACATAAACGTTTGGTACAGCAGTCAAAATAGGAGTATTTTCCATATTTCTATATTTACTTATATTCTCTTGTACCAGTTTTCTCAGGAATGTAAAATCATCCTATAAATGTTTATCTACTGAATATTTCAAAGTCATCACATGCTTTTAAACTGGACTACAGGTAAATAAGAGGCACCTATTGCACAGAACGGCCAAGTTAATGGCATTCCTTGGAGGAATGGCACTTCATTTTGATTTAGGAAAGGAAAATATAGCAAGATATTCAATCTGCCTATCAATCAAAATGACAACATGATCCTTACCTTTATGTAAATGAAGAAACTAATTTTATATTCAGTGCTGTTCCCCTTTGCATATTGGAAGTGCTTATCTGTTGTGAAAAATATTTTCTTTCAAAGGCACAAACTGTAGAGGACTCAGACAATTTGGCAGTATGTCTGGCAGCAGACAACATAATACCTATCCTTCTTAAACCTCTTTGAAATACGAATGAAATCCAGCAGAAAATTAGAAACCCATCTGACTTCACTCATCATCAGTGGTTTCATATAACCAAGCAATAGCCAAAGGCTGAATCTCACTCCTGGAAGGAAATACCAGTTACCAGTATGTTAGCTTGAGGGAATACCACTCCTAGGAAGATACAAAACTCCCTCAATTGCAATGATGTAAATTCACAGTGAGTAAAGTTACGGAGAACAGACAAAGAAACTAACTCTTAACTGAAAGGGATGAGGTGGGAATAAAGAAACTAAGAGCAAGTGATGATTTCTCCAATACGAGTACAAAATACACGAGTGCCTTGTTTGCCTTTCTTCATTGGAAAGAAGAGGTGGCAGGTGAGCTGGGAGGGTTGGAAACTGTATGTTAACAGTAAGTGAGTTTTTGCCTAGACTGCAGACAGTTTTGACCAGTGCTCAACCAGCACAATGACCTTTATGTCATCATTCCAGTTGGCTGATATTGACTCATGGAGTGCTCTAAACTATATCAGAAGCTGAAGCCTGTAGGCTTAGGGAAGTACTAAGTTTCTGCAAACCATCCTACCTCCATGTTTGCTCTTTACCTCTTCAGCAATCCAATTCATTCTATACAAGCTTTTTTTTCCTGTTCCTACAGTGCCTCTGACATGTACAAGCAAGAGATGACAACTATCACAGCAGCATGTGCCATTTTGTGACAAAAACCGTGTTCACAGATCTTGGCAATTATATTATAGGCCCTCATCAGTTCAGTGCTTAATTTGCAAAACATTGCTCAAATGCAGAGACATGTTACATGACTCATACCATGTAATACAGCAACTTCGGCATCCTATAGTAAGAGTTCTTCTGATATGACCCACAACATATTGCCCAGAACATTAACTAAGCTGTCAATAACCTATATTTCACCACTGTCCTGGTTTCTTTTGCAGTTTCTTCCTCCTGTGTCTTATGTTTTTGGTAACCTACTGAGCCTTATATTCAGAGGAGCCTCCAGTGTCCTGTCCTTAAATCCAGACAGGAGCAGAACTGATTGACGATACAGTCCCAGTTTCCCTGCCCTGCTGTTGTGCAGCTGGTGAAGAACAGGAAGGTTAACTTCTAGCAGGATAACCCTGAGCCTTCTTTGCTGCACTTTATCAGAGATGCCCATTTTTGAAGTGTAATAGCCAGCCTTGAATAGAGATGAGTGTTTTCCGAATTATGTATGTGCTACTATAACATTTTCAAGTGAGTTAATAACAAGTTACTTCTTGTAAGACCTTCACCATAAGCTTTCTTTATGTTTCTGATTGCACAGCTCTGTTAATTGGTTTTAGGCAACTAATGCTCCTGATCTACTACCCAAATGTGCCCTGGAGAGTTCATATGATCTGCTGCAAGCCTGATAGTATATTTCTTAAATTAGTTTGCCTTAGAGGGGAAAAGATGAGGGCCCTGTAGACCCCTGAGTACCTACTTTTAGGTCTTTGCCAGAAGACATATCTCTTTTATCTCTCTTGCAGAGAAAATTTCTCTTGTTTTGTAATACTGGAGGTAATACTTCAAAGCCATCCACTCTGAATTGAACAACAGAAATTTGAATAGTATTTAGTTCATGGCAGCCCTGTTATTGGCTCCAGGGAGAAGAACAGATTCTGTTACAATCATGGTGCAGGGTTTTTTTGCACTAAATCTGGGTCTGCCTCAGAGGATGTACTGATTCAGTTACCTTCACTGTTATTACTTTTGGCTTAATGTCGAGCAAGTTTTATACCCCAGAATGTTTAGTGTTTTATCTCTTTGTTGAATTGAAAGTTTTCATGGAGATGCAAAATATGAATGGTCACAGATATTTTCTATGGTAAATAAGTTAAAGACAGCTAACCATATCATACGGTGCTTTCTGGAACCAATTCACTCCTGCAGGATAACCCCAGTATGTTAAAGAAACATTTCACTAAAGTTACATTAGCATAAAAAGATGCGAAAGGGAAGTATTTGATTGTATTTTTGCATAAAGCTCCTCATTATCTGGTTCTTTTGCAACTTAATACATAAGTCCTCTGCAGAATAGCAAATATTTATATATTGCTCTTTTTCTTTCCCCCCCACCGAATTTCTCTGCTGCAATCCTATTCATGTAAACCTCTACACAGGCAATTTGGAGAAAATTATGACCCCCCACCAAAAAAAACCCAACAACCAAGGAAACAAATCTCAGACTAAAACTTGTTTTCTCTGCCCTCATGACTTGAAAAGCAGAAGAATTTATCCCAAATATAAAGCAGTCAAAACCCCTTCCATATTCTTAATTAAGGAGCTGTGCTGTGTTGTTTACAAATTTACCAACTGTAGAAGCTGCAAACATCCACTGTAGACATAAATAGAATGCATTTTAAACCATATTTATAACTAACTACCACAGAGTAAGCAAATTAGTTTGCGGAAGCTGATACATAGTTCTGTACTTTCAATTTTAGCTTCCTCTAGATTTCTGTTTTAAAATATCTTTAAGATGGGAATTTATTGTTTGTAATTAACATCAACATTCCATCTCTTTCACCAGGATGTCCCTGACTTCTGACAATTCTATTGGAAAGTCAACCTGTCTTACTTTAAACAACTCAAGTGACAAACTAAGAGTCTATTGTGGTAATGGACAACCTACGAGGTATGCTCATTACTTGCCCACAGATTGTCAAGTAGTAAGATAGCAGCCTTCCTTATTAGTGTGAATACCAAATATATTGCCCTGCTACCATCTTGGGACCATAAGAAACCAAGCCCAAAATTCTAAGTATTTGAATGTTTAGCATCCCCTTCTTTTCTGCAGATGCCTTCCTTGATATTCTATCATGAAACAATGCTCAACTTGCAAGAATTAATAGTATTAACCCCACACATCTAATGAGGTTATCCAATCAACAGATGTTATATTCAAGACTCCACCTTATCTTCCTTCAAGCTATCTATTGTTATGAAGGAATACCAGATACCCTTAATATATTTGTTGTTTCAAAATATATTTATTATTTCCCAGGAAAACACAATTTTATTGCATAAAATCTACTGCAAAAAACACTGGTAAGGTATTAGAAAGCCTTTTGGAAATTTTTTGCTCTGAACTGTTCTGTACCAGCATGGATATGAAAGCTGAAGTGAGTAGACCTTGTTCTGCTACTTGTATGCCACAGTGACCGAAGAGTATTGTAAAAGTGCTCCAAAGTCCCTGCTTCTGGAAGCTCCACATGGGATAGGTGGGAGGGACTTCAGGAAGACACTGCAGTCAAAATAGTTTTATTCAGTGCTATTGTAGACTGAAAAAAAAAATAATCTGTAAACTAAAGCAACACATTTTACTTATTGATCCATTTATGTTTAAATAGTTTCCGTCCAGTAGTAGCTACCAAAAGGTGGTTATGTCCTTCTACTTTCGAGGTTTACATTAGATTCTCATTACAAAATTTTCTCTGATGTCTATGTTTAGTATCAAGAATTAAACAAAAATCAGTATTTTTAAGATCATAGAGATTAGATGAGGCAAGAGAATACCCCGAGATTTAAAGGTGAAGTTACGTATTCTCATTTAGTGCCTTGTTTCCATCACAGTTTTGCCTTATGTGTGTATGGAATAGATTTACTCTTAAATATTTTTACACTCCTATGCATCTGTGTTGGCACACAGTTTTTTGTCCAGCATTATATGAGGGTTTCTGGCATGCAGTTGCAAGGTACGTACCCTCATGGATTCAGTTTTGTCCATGCAGACTGCAGCCCACACGTGGAAAGTAAAGCGCAGTTTTAACAAGAGGGAGGTTCTTCTAGTCCCAGTCAATAATGCATCACATACTCTACATAAACTAGCCATTCCCTTTCAGAACACAAAATAAAGCTGTCAGTTCAATACTAAGAATGAATAAAAAGTAAAAAAAAAAGAAAGGAATGCAAGATACCCAATTTTTCACTTTTTTTTTTTTCCTTGTCTCCATGGCAAATTCTCTGACACTCTTAGATCTTGTTTGCATTTCCCCATTGGAACAGGCTCTGCTGTCTGAACCTGTATCTACACAAATCCTCCACAAATGTTGCCAGTTTACAGATACGCTGGGGGTTTTGCCTCTTAATTACATATACTCCTTTACAATGGGTCTTATTAGATTGACACGTACTATCATAGTTCCCACTGAGCCAGGGCAAACATTAGACAGGAGCCATTGGATGGATCCTTCTCTCATCCCATCCAATACTGAATGACTTGTAGTGCTTCCTAGTTTAGCTTCATACCTTGGCGTGTTTGGGCACCCCAGTCATTTGTCCTAATTTTTCAGTCCTAATACTGGCATCATGCATCGCATTTTAGGTAATCCAAAAAAAGGAGCTTTCTGGTGCCAAGACTACTTTGAAGACAACTAGTTGTAGAAACCTTTGCTGAAAACCTAGCCAGGTTTTCACAAACACGCTGTCTTGTTCCTGGCTTTCAGGCTCTTCTCTGATGCGTTTTATGTACCTTCCTACAAAGGCTCTTAAGATTTTCCATGCTTCACCCTCATGTTTTCTTAAGGCTCTCTTCAAAAGGAAAAGGCATAGGAATTTACTTTAGAATTGAAGATGAAAGCCGTGCCTGCTCCAGTGTGCCCAAATCTGGCTTTTTTGAGAAGGTACCAGTAGGATATCCCTTCTAGTGCATTGGGATGGTGAAAAACATAAAGGTGGAGCATGATGTTTTATTCTGTTGCATGCAGGTTCTTATGGCACACTCGTTACGGCAATATCTACACCTTGGGATAGTCCATTTAATGTGGTGAGTGTGTATCAGTCATCCTGGGCTGCTTATTTTCTCATCTTCGCCCTGAAGGGACAAGAATCTACAAGAAAGTGTCTTTTTCGATTAGCTTTGGGAAGATGGGAAAAGCTATCCCTTTTCCTTTAAAATACATATGGTGGTGTGTGTAAAAGAGGGCAGAACTGCATCTGAGGCCAAAAAAAAGGTAATTAGATTTTGGAGAAGTTACTTATAGACTCTCTGATTTGACCCCAAATAAATGTATTTTTGTCTCACAAACTTTTTTTTCTCTTTAACCAAACTGTTCTGCTGTGTCAGAGGCTTTATATGGTAAAGCATTAAACTTTTTCTAGGTGGAGCTCACTTGAAACCTCAAAAAATAGCCCCAAACACTCCTTCACCAGGTGAGTTTTTGAGCAGTGTTCATTATCAAGTACTTATTATTTAAGTTAAAGGCTTTCACTGGCTTACGAGAACCTAACAAGTACTTAGATGAATAGGAGAAATCTACCCTGTGCTTCTCAGCAAACAGAAACCACAGCCTATGTCTCTGCACTAATATCTCTGTACCGCATGCTTAGAAAGGTACAGGAAATTTTGCAGGGAAATGCCCTGCCCACTTCCAAGCTCTTTTAGCGATCTCTCCCAAACACGTCTCCCTGCTCTTTTCTGGCTAATGCTGCTAAAGCCTGACTAGACTTCCCCCTATAGAGAAACACAAAAGCTCTATACTCTGGTCTTAAAGCTATTTAAGTTTACTCAAATTTATCTCAAATGTCAACAATGTTTACAGAGCTACCAAGAAAAAAGCTGGGGCTGGGGCCAGTCCCGTGCCATGCACGTGTCCCTCCCTCTGCAGGATGAGGGTGCATCCTTTGCCAGCCAGCACTGGCTTGAGACCACTTTGATTCTCCTTTACCAAGTCCTTATCTCCAAGTAACCTACTCAGTTCCCCTTCTCACTATGAAGTATAGATGAAGGATAATATCTATTTAATTTTTTATTCTCTTCATTATGTCCATGCTTAACAGTTGTTTCTGTGTCACCTGGAGTGCTCCCATACCCCACCAGCTTTTTGAGGTGTTGATGTTCCAGCAGGACAGGAGCGTGTTAAAGAATCCTGCTGAACAGAGAGAGGCTCCTTCTCATCGTGGTCCTCTGTGCCGACTCAGATGGGACAGAGCAGTCTGTCTCCTTCCGTCCCAGAAGCTGTGCCCTGGTGAGAGAAACAGGGGAGGGAGGTAAGGTGAAATGATAAGTGGGGAGAAGAGAGATAAATGGTGAGAGGAAAATATGGTAGGGAGAGAAAAGCCTTGCATAACCTTCGGACTTGTTGCAGCCAAGTCTCACTTTGCAAGCTTCCACATCTTGCTGGGCTGTTCAGAAAAAGCTCCCGCAAGAAAAGGATTTTTACTTCTAAAAAAACCCTTCATTATTACTGTTTATTGTAACATTCTGACAATTTCCAGGATTTCTGACAACATTATAGTTTCCAGTGAGCCATAGAAATCCATATGAGAAATTAATAAAACAAAAAGTACATATAAGAAATTAATAAAACACTTTTGTTTCCTTTGATAAAAGAAGTCATTAACTTCTTTCAGCTAAACAACTTCCACCCAGTTCCTGTGTACGAGAGCACACATCAGCAGCACCTCCGTGTGAGACTGATGTACTCGTCAAAACCCTGAAGCAGGCACAGTGCACCATGGGCTGATACTGCAGACCTCCAAGCCTGCATAGTGAAATTTATTTTTAATATCTTGAACAGTAAGCATGCATTACAATAGTCTGTTACACCAGTTGAAGGAAAATGGTCTGATCCTATTTAAAACAAACAAACCAGCCTACCCCTATTTCAGTTGGTGAGACATTATGTAAAGAAAGAAAGGAGTCCCAGATTAAAAATTGCACCTGTAAAACAGTTCTTCAATGCTTGTGATCTGAAGACACATGTCCTCTGGAAATCCTCTAACATGCAGAAAAACTGCTTATACCTCAACACTTCTGTGACACAACCTCTCAAAATCAGCCTCTTGGCCTTTCCTTTAGTCCTTTCCTTGATCTATAACATCTTTTTTTTTTCGTTTTTTTTTTAATAGAAACAGAAGCAAAGTCCCGTTGGATTTTGTTTTCTCCCCTTCTCTTTTTTCTTTTTTGGTGATGGGCTAGAGATTGAGAAAGTTTGATGTTTCTTGATTTTAGAGCTTTAAGTTTGATAGAGTGAAACAGAAGGAAACGGGAAGTCCCAGTGAGCACAGATCACCTCATGTAGTCTATGTGTTCAAAGAAAAAAGTGAAGCTGGAGTGCAAGCACAGTATAGTGTGCCCTCCCTGTTTGCTCTGTAATATCCTAGATTTACTAACAGCACAAAGACAAAGCAGTACCGTACTATTATAATGTCATTTCTCAAGAATGCAATGTCCCACCCTCTCCCACTCTCAGCTTTAAACTAGCTTGACGAACATCAGTTTTCCAGTAAAGACAACATGGTATTTGGCCAGAGTGGTGGAATAAGAAACATGATTCTTTTCATGTTGGACACTTGCATAATATTTCTCAACAACTAAAGTTAGGTTTATGCAGGATTACAGAAATCCTTATGTTATTTATGAAAGATGACAGCATGTCGTGTGACAATGTTTAGGTTAGTCATCATGCAACCTATTATAGCCTACGTGGAGGGAAATATGAAATTTTAGCTAGCAAAGTGAAACTTTTAATTAATTGCATCTGTCCAACAGTTGTGTTTTGTTTGTTTGTTTTCTTTTCTTACCCAAGCAGTAAATATCTTTGAACAGATTTACAGAGCAAAGACTTGTCTTACAGTGACGGCCAAAAAAAAATGCTTATTAATGCTCTGAGCCTGCCATGTATGTCTGACACAGCCACGTTTCTCACTCTGTTGATCTCAGACCTGCGTGAGAAAAACAGATTTCACACAACCCTTCCCAGCTTCTCCAGGCCTGCAAAGGCTTGCATGGTCTATACTGGAGAACAGTGTATCTCTCTGGAAGAGAAAAGGAGAAAACCCTCAGCCCATCACCATCATCTCATGTATTCCTGCTACCTTCACTGGAGCAGGAGAGACATCCTTCCAGAGAAGGGTGAGAAAAGAGCAGGAGAAACTACACATGAGACTCATCGAGATTAACTTTTCCAAAAAGTCTCCAGCTGACCCTCTGGGTGCCATCAATAATCGTAATCATAGATAATCTTCTAAAGACAGCAATATGAGCCATAGATGGTTTTTATTGCAGTACAACCGTAAATAATTAAATACAGTGTAATAATGAGCCTGTGAAAACCAGCTGACATAAAGTTAGACCTACTAATCTGATCTGACTGCCAAAATTAGCATACAGGCAAACCTCCCTCTGGGAGCTGACTGCCCAAGGTGTTTAGGGAGCATGTTGTGCATGCCCGTGTCAGCTACCCAGAGCAAAGATGCTGCTCAGAGGTGCCACATGATGGCAGATGGATGTCTCATAGGACACAGGAGTGTGAATGCCGGTACTTAATTGCTACTATACATGGGTACGTGCCATAAGTACAGCCTATTATTGGAAGTTTTTTTTTTCCAGATAGGATAAAACACTTCAGGTAAAGCTCACTTTTTGGTAAAAGCTTTTTCTTGTGTGTACATACAGCACTTTTTACCTACTTGAACTGTTTTAATAAAATGTCTCTGGTCGTGAAAATTTACTCAGAGACGGGAAGTTAAACCTACACCCTTTTTTCAGAGGCTTGAACATTTATAAAATGTGATTTTCCCCCTCCTTCTATTGTACAAAAAAAAGGAAATTAATCTGCAGCTGACCAAAACACACAAAAATGTTTCATTAAAAAAATGGCATTTTTAGAAGATGACTATTGCACATTGGCGATGTTATTGGAGTTTTTCATTTAAGCCCGGACATTTAATCTAAGTATTATTAACATTGAAATAATTTGCCAAGTTTTTCCTCACTAAGCCTTCTTTTTAAGATGGTTATTGGTTTGCTTCTCTTTCAAATTGTGTTTCAAGTGTATTTTTAATGAAATTTCAATTAAAAAAAACTCTTTAAAAAGTCAAATACTGTTTTGGAAAATGAAAAATGGCTCTGAACAGAGATCTTGTAAACTCAAATCAGCCTCAACGCTTTCCATACTGTTTTCTCCTGTTTTGGCTGACTCTCCATTTCATACCTTTAAAAACAAACAAAAAGCGCAGAATATGTGTTTGGTGTGTATGCGCACATATACACATATGAAAACACACATACACACTATTTGGCTGAGGTCAATTTGGAAATACAGAAGAAGTTGCTAATGCCTGAAACAAGCATCTTCAATGGGAATAACTGTAGCTATAGTCAGTACCAGAGCTACCAGGTGTTTGCTCTTTCCATCTAGTTGTGTTTAGCAGTCTGAGTGTTTAGAGATGTTGTAATCTGTCAAATTGAGACAGTCTCTTTCTGCTGTAAGGAGAAACATCCACTTTTTTACTATGCAGTTGGATGGGGTTTTGAGAGGATTCTCCACCCTGCAACAAGACCAGAGCTAGAAGAGCTGACAAGTGTTTCAGTGTTAAAATTTCTGTTGATGTTTACATACCCTTGTCTCTCTCTATCTTTTTTAGATGAGAACAATAAAGAGAAGGGGATATTATCCTTGCACATACCGATACAACATAAATATTTTGAACTTTATCACGTAGATAAGGAAAAACGATCCTGTTTCTGCCTCCCTTTTTACATCAAATTTTTCCAAAAGCAGCTTCATTTAGCTATTGTCAAGCACACTACATAAAAAAAAGTGTTTGCTCTGAGGGTGGGATGTGCCCAAGTGACGTTCAAGTCAGAGCAAAAGAGCAACAGAGTGGATGTGGGTACAGCTGAGGAAGCTGTGAAACTACCATCCAATGCCTTCCAAGGATCTTCTCACTTGTGATCTAATCTTGGCTGCAGGACCTGCGGCTCCAGAAAGGCCTTCAGCCTTGACTTTAAAGACGTCAGGAGATGGCTCTGAGCACTGCATCTCTTGTTTTCTCCCCTTCCCACGGATGGTGGGTGTCCACAGGTGCTGGGCTGCGGTGCATGCTGTGGGGTGGCGTGCCTCCGCATGCCTGCCAAGTCTTCCCGTGGCCCAGTGCCAATAAACGCACCAATAAATCTGCCGCCCACTCACACAGGGCTGCAGGCTGGCATCCACCTCCTCCCCACCCGCCTTACGTGCTGCTAATCAGTCTTCCTGCAGGAGCGACAATACCGCGTCGGACGGCGGCACATTTTTCTGCTGAGTACCTGCCTTAGTGGAGGCCTGTTCTTTTGAATTGCAGCCCGCAGCCAGTTGGGCAGGGCGGCACAGGGGCTGTCGGCGCTCAGTAGGGAAGTCTGGGAGGAAGGCAGCCCCGTGCGGAGAATGGCAGGAAAGCCGCCCCGCTTCCCGGCGGCTCTATCTGCGGGGAGGCAGCCCGGCGCCTGGAGCCTGCCTGCCCTCCGGGCGCTGCCCGGGATTTCCGAGTCGCAGCCACGGCTCCCGCTAACAGCCAAATATTTCACTCTTGAGACACACTACACTTCCTGATATAGGATGCACTTGCATGTCTCCCAGTGACCTTACACAGTAATAAAGGAGTCATAATACGACCTAGACGGGCCTTGAGAGCCAGCCGTAGTGTGAGTGATTGAAGGGGAGTTTGAACGAGTGTGTGAGCTTGGCTGCTCTTTGTTCACCAACTTTTGTGTCATGTTCCTTTCCTCTTGCTTGCACAGAGGAAGAGATTTTAAAACGTGTTCGTGTTGTCCTTTTGCCAGCAGCAAAAGTTAAGCCACCATGCTGTGAGGGAAAATCTAATCATGCTGACAGTCAGGGCTGACCAGCAGCTCCCGCAGCCTTGGTCTTGCTCCCCCCAGCTGCGTCCTACCAAGACAAACAGCGAAGCAGTGCAAATGCCAGTCTTCCGACACAGTCACTAATTCCCACTGCCTTCACAGTCAAGGAATGATTGTGCGTGTCTATCACAGACCTTTTGAGGCCACTTAGCAGCTGTAAACCAAACAGAGATATCCAGCTCCTGTCCAGATCACAGACTGAAGAGATGCTGAGGTTCTCAGTGCTGTTGGACCAGAATTTCATCTGCTAACAAGTGACTTATCTGCATTCAGAACAGGGGAGGACTTAGCCCCTTTGGTGTAAGGAAACACAGCAGCTATCATTTGCTGCTTCCTGCCACATGTTGAGTTTTGTACTGCCTTGGACCTACAGACTAAGCAAGAATAAGCAGAAAGAGGCTAATTTTGGACCATGCTGCCAATCCAGCTATTAGCCATAAAATGTGCTCAGACTTGCAGAGTAATGAGTGAATGATGACTTGTTAGCAGCAAAATGGTCAGTGTTACAGAGATCAAATGCAAGTGGAGAAGAAACAAGAGACCACCGTGAAAAGAGGCAGACTTTATCGTCAGCATAAAACTGTTTTAACTGTTTTAATAGCTCTAAAAATACTTATTTTAACCATGAATCTCTGTTATTTAGATCTGTTTATTTGTAAAAGGAAGGATAACAGACTGTCTTCAACTCCATATTACATCAGATCAGCTGACATTTGCTATGATATCATAGACCAACAAAATGAAATAACTTGCAGAGAAAATATTTACTTTCTTTGTCTGAAATGGAGCCAGCAGACAGAAGAGAGATGAATACGAATTAAGAGAAAATATTAGAGCATTCGTACCCAGACTAAATTTAGATACAAGTGATGCATGACCTAATTCAGGAAAGTTCAAGAAAAAAATCTTAGACATTATTATCATTAATATAAAAGCTTTAAGCTCCAGAAACCAATCCTTAGCAAATGAACAACGCAGTGAGACAATTCTCACAACTGATGAAAACTTCAGTGCACCATGACCTCATCGCCCTCCAATACTTTCACATAATTCCCACTGATTTTGACAGAAGCTATGCACACATTTCGGAGGGGAGCCTTTAGTTACACAGAGAAACAGGAGGCAGAACCTGTACACATGGCAATTCTTAATGCTCGCTGTCACTACACAGCCCAGCAATTCAAAACATTATAGATTCGCTCTCAGCTAAGACCCTAATCAAGTAACCTCACATCTGACATGGCCTTGGACTATCAGTCTGCCTTGAGAACTCTTTCCCAGGATCTGACTGACAAGGGCAATTAATCAGGGCTGGCTCCTCTGTAGCCAACAGTGTGACACCAGTGCAAAGTTGGTGAACAGTCCACTCCAGACCTCATTGTCTGCATCAATTGTATTCTTGACACAGTGCTGTTGCTCACCTACCACCTATTTTTTAAAAATAAATGTATGGTTTTGAAACTGTTGATAGGATGCGTTTCTCAGTTTGATACAACACTGCAATTTCTACAAAATCCTATTCACTCATTCCACTTCTGTACAAAGAGAACAAAGCAGCGACGACTGTCTCTGAATATTTCTATCTGTCCCAGAGCCCTATCCAAAATTTCCTCTCTACATTCAGAACAGTCCCTGTATTACTCTTCTAGGGTGTGATGTGTCCACTTCATTGTTTTAATTCACCACCATGGCTATGGAAAATACATCTGACATTTTGTCAATCTTTAATTTTTAATCTAACATGTCTAAATAACAACTAATTATCTCTCTCTAGCCCTAGACCTGGAGAGGATGAAATGCTGTCTCCCATGTGCTCTAGGGTTTTAGGATGGCAGAAGTTTTGAGTGTTAATCTTTCTTTAATATTTATAGGAAATGATTCATTACATTATATCCTAACTCCTGAAGTTACAGTTGTTTTCAGAAATCATACCAGATCAAGAACTGTGTTGAGGATCTGATTCATTTAGTGTCTGACCTGTACATGGTAAAATCAGGTTTAAAAGACTTTGGAGATCTTGCCACTTCTTAGAAAATCCTGGATTTTTGTTACTTCTGTTTTTCATGGCGTCTTATAAAGCAATACTTCCGTCTCCTGCTATGCCTTACCATGTCTATGCAAGGATTGTCCAACATTCCCATTCAACACTCCAGGCCTCTCCAATCTTTGCTTCTCCCCGTTGGCCTTTTGTCTGCTGTTTCTGTCATGTATTTCTGCACAGCATTTGAGTTTCTTTAAAAACACCACTATTGGAGCCTCAGCTGATCTCAATTTGTATGTCACACAAGGAAAAAAAAAAAAAGCCCAGTCTGAAATACCATTTGCTTTTTGCTGTCTGAAATGCACCATAAGTTCACCTCATGTCATTAATGTGTTTCCATTCCCCTCCTCATCAGTTTTTCCATGGAAAATTGCACCAGCGTCATATAGGACAGTAATGCCCTGCGCCTGGGCTGCCCATGCGTGAGAGGAGGAGGGGGTTGCTGGGAAGGTAAGTGTGACAGACAGACAAATGGCCCGCGGCTCTTCGGCACATGTGTTTCTCAAGCTCCAGTTATGACTTGACATGTTTACATTTCAAACCACTCACAGATTGCAGTGGGTGCAAACAGGCATCTTCAATTATTCGTGTGGCCTCTATCCCATAAATAAAATATTAAGGAAGAAAGTACACTGCCTTCTAGCCTGTTCACTGCCGGGATTCATCCCATCTTGTTGTACTCGAGCAGAGTAACGACGAGAACGCCCCAGCTGTTGTAGGAATAACAAGTTACGACAAAGAAGCCCAGACAAAGGTCAGGTAGATGTCCTCCCCCTGGGTCCAGGAGAAAGACCCCCGATAAAGGGATGGCTCTTCAGCAAGGGGGAGGTCAGGGCCCTGGCTGACATGCAGGCACACTTCAGTATGTCATCACAAATTTGCTGTCACCCCAAAAGAAGGAGCCGGTGGTCCCATCAGCCTTGCTTGCCCTAGAGGTGGGGTAGGATTTGATGCAACAGACCCACAGCCCCCACAGCTGCTGCTGGAACTCCCACTGGGTTTGTGTAATCTAGCCCAGGTGATATCTGTGTCGTATCCAGTTCCTACATACCCCAGTGAAACTGGTGCCAAGGGAATTTATTTTGGGCCATAACGAAGCTTTGTTTGTTCAGTCAGACATTTGTCTATGATGGTAACTCATCACAAAAAAAAAAAAAAAGGAAAAAAAAGGATAAAATTGGTGCCCTATGTGATTCTGATATAGATTTAATAATAGCTTTACTCTCGGTAGTTTTAAGATGGTATTTCTTAGAGCATCTGTTTCAGTTATAATCTAAACACCATTTTTCAAAGTGACTTGAGGACCTACCTCCCTCTAGCTTTTGGTGAGGCTAACAGCTTGTCTAAGATGGCAATTACAGCATTTCGCGTAAGGTTGGGCTTCACACTTCTTCATCCATAGATACCACCGCTCCAACAGACATTCCTGTTTGACGTTATGACAACATAGACATGAACATGCGGTCATGAGCCCTGTGCAGGGCAGAACAGGACTTCTACGTCCTTGCCCAGCACAAAGGTGAAAACAAGCATTTCAGTTCATGCTGGACGTATTAGCAAAGGGTGCAGGGACAGGTTTTGCCAGTTCCCCTTAAGTTTTGCACTTTTATACACTAATGCAAAAAAATTGATAGGCAAATAAACTAATGAGAGCAGAGAAAATCCACACATTCGGGAAGACCAGTCTCTGCAATAATCTATGGACAAAGTGGTTCAAAAATATTTAGACAGTATTTCACTATTCCCTAGGAGTTGTATTCATCCTGTCTTCAAGAAGTGGTGCCTCTGCTTAATCAGATTTATAATAAGCCTAATATTTAAGTTCTCAATAACAATTTCAGATTTCCTTCCAGTGAACATTAGAAAATGATACTGTGATTAGCCATGATATCTCTCTGACTGAGACTGCTAAACAAAACAAACGGCTGGCACAACTATTTGATTTGGGAAGAACGAGAAGCAAGAGTAATGACAGCCGGTTTCCAGGTTTTTATTAAAGGAAATGTTTTTGATACAGAAGTCCCATCCCAGTTGTATTTAAGTTCACACACTAAATAATAGAAGTTTCTAAAACACAGAAAAGCTCAGAAAAGCTGATTTAAATTATTTCTTACAGCCCTCTATTCACATTTTTCTTTATGTAGCCCCCAAGAGTTAAAAGAATTCTGACATAAAAGATAACCAAAGGGTCAATCCTGCCCAAAGATATAGCAGTCAGTTAAGAGAAGAGCTTTGCCTTTGGACCATAAGTACTTTGTTAGCATAAAGAGAGACAAGGTTAATTTTCTGAGGAATACGATGTCAATAGAGCTCTTAAAGAATAAATGAAATATTTTCTCGCATTGTGCCATACAGTCTTAGAAACACAGTGAGCTGACTTCCCACATTTTTTATGAAAAATCACACACAAGGCAGAATAAAAAAACCCACTGAATAGATTCTGTAGTTTCAGGCTGAACTGGCAAAAATTAGAAAAATCTTGCATATTTAACCACTGTGGCACTGAAACAAGTGACAGGACAGAACTATGCAACTTTGCATTTTTGTTTTCCTTGGTTGAGTTTAACCCCTTTTAAGAAGGGAAGAATAGACCTAGCACTAACTAGAGTGCTGTTTCTTTTTCTTCATGTAGCAGAAATTCAAATTTCAAATTGCTTTTTGCTTTGGTCTGCAAATGGTTGAAAAGTAAACATCTGTCTTTCATCTGCTGAACAGCAATTAAAGAAAATCTATCATTAACCTCTCAGATACCTCTGCAGATTCTGGATCCCTAGGAGCAAGAGATGCTCAGGGCTCTCAGGGGTCATTGGGTGTTGAGGAACCCTGTGCATCTATACATTTTCCTGTGAGAAAGGGAATATGGCATCAGCAGCGCCTTTCTGCAATAGAGCTGGGAGATAGGAAAAAAGTCAGAAACTGATCCTAAATCAAAACATCACCAACAGTATATGTCTGGTCCTACATGTGTTCCTAATAGTGTCCTGAAGACAGACATGCATATTTGTTTTTTTAAAAAATGACAAAGAGTAGCTTCTATTACAACTGAACAAAAAATGTACTTTATTGTATTTTTATGTGTAAAACACATTCAGTCTTTCCTGTCATTTGCCTTCTTTCATGTTAACACCCAGGGCTGTCTGCTGTTCTCTTCTAAAGCAGCTGTACAAGTTCACCTTCTAGCAAATACTTGAGCAGATTCAAGGTACAGGTACTTGGTATTCTGGGACATGATCCAATCTATTAAGTGGTAAGAAAATGCATTTTCTTCTTTCTTTGACGTGCCACCTAATATATCTCAGGGAATACGAAACACAGAGGAGTGGATTCAGTCTGATATGCCTTACTCATTGCCTCCAAAGAGGCATTTCCATGTGCTTGGGATGGCCACTGGATACCATTTCTTCAGAGAGAGCTATGACACTGAGCTTTATCCCATCACAAACTGGCTATCCCAGGATGTGGAACAGCCAGACTTGACAATTTCTTGCAATTTAAACTATTACCTGCCAAATGACTGTGTGGTCGCTAAGACAGGGGGGGTGGTTTGGGTGTTAGTGCCCTCCATCCATTCTGGTGCTTTTCAGCCAGGACAGCAAGACCCCTTTGACCACTGAGTAAGCCAAAAAGTGACGGTGGTTTGGCTTCGGGAGACCCAGGTGCTGCGACTCACCTCTAGGACGTCACGTGTGTTCCTTCCAGCATTTAACACAACGCATAAACATTCAAGGGGCAAACGCCTAAATATCTTTCAGCATGCTCTGTTTTGTTTTACGGGGATTACTCTGCCATGCATACTACCACAGCATCTGAGTGGTACATTTCCAGTGGTACACAAAGGAGCCTACATCTAGACCTACTTTTTTTTTTCAAAAAAGTATTTTAGTTTACAAGTCAGCTAGGCACTTTTAAAATTGTTAGTACCAATTGGACTGAGCTCCTCAGGCTTCCCTCAGAGAAGCAGCTGGGATGCCTAGGACACACCAGCATAGAAGCAGTTAATTTCTATGAAGACTCCGAGAAAGAAAAACAGTCTAAGAACAGCCTTGTGTTGGGAGGAGGGCTAGAAAACGAGGCTGTTGCTGTTGTTTTCATTGTGTGCACTCTAATCAGAGAGAGTAAGAACAATAATGCATGTAATGCTGATTTTGGACCGTTTCCATGCAGCTTTTCCCAGGCTAGGCAGCCTTGGGAACCACTGATAGTGTGGCACACCAGGGGCACAGCCTCAATCACCAAGCACAGGGCAGGGCAGCCTTTTCTGTGGATAAAATATGTGAGGGATGACAAGAATCTTCCCAGCATGGGAAGTGGCAATAACAACAAAAAAAAATATACAAGGGGCTGAAGCTGAGTGCAACATCCACTGCAGAGTGTGCCTGCAGGCAACACTCAGATTTGAAAGGTAGACTGCTATTTTTCATTTCCTCCCCCGTTTTGTGTTTGTTTGTTTGTTTGTTTGTTTTCCCTTCTATCATTAAATGCCCCCCTCCCCCTCTCGGCACCACTTTGAAGCCAAGATGAAAGAAGTGCTGTGGCTGCTGGCACAGAGCACACACAGGGAGACCGACTGAAGTGTGCTTTAGTTTAAGATGCCATGGCTTTTTTTCTTTTTTTTCCTAAGTAGGGGAGGGACAGGGGGGAGGGGAGAAGAGGAGAAGAAAGTTAAAAACCTAAAAACAATATATTACACTTCATTGAAAAGCATATTGTACAGCTTGGATTGAAACATGGTCCTAATTTTTCAAGGCTTTGCTCTTCAAGGATGCAGGGTTTGGGGTAGCTAAGATGTGGCATCCTCCCAGACAGCAACTGCCCATATTTTATTCATAAAACCTGTCACATCGCTGTATGATGAGAATTGACACAACAAGCTGTAGCTTCATGACCTGTTTTGAATAAGTCGGTCAAATCAATGATGTTTGTCCCCTAGTAGCAAAATTTTTTATAGCCACTGCAGGATGGAAAAAAGTCATTTGCCACCATTTTTATTGCTAAAACAAAGAGATGCTTTTGAACAGTAACAATAAAAGGATCAGCTTGTTTTCTTTTATTTTCTCTAGGCAATTGATTTCTTTTGACGTCCACTTTAAAAAATAAAGAAAAAAGTAATTAAAAAAAAAACCAAACCTGGCAGGCGAAAGTCAGAACTCACACCCTTCTGCCTTGACACTGTAAATACGGGAAGACACGATTAACTTGGAGTGGCGGGAGAATTCAGATCTTTGTGGAAATCCTGGTGCCAGTGACATCAGCAAGGGATGTGTCAATGACTTCAGCATATCAGGGAGTTCAAATCTCACCAAGTTCATGATGTGCCATCCAAGCCTGAAAGAGTACGGCCCTTCCACCAACCCAGGCTTGCCTCGATGCTGGGAAAGTTGTCCAAAGGTTCTGTAAAATCCAGGGGAAAAGGAAGGTCACCATGGATGGTTGCAATATTTTCTCCTGCCTTTAGCTTCCAGCCCTTGCCCCTATAAAAGTGTCATTCACCACTAGAATTTCATGCTTATTTAATATCTGTTAGTCACTCTTAAACTGCCAACAGCTAGCTAAATTCACACTAATGTTCTTTTAAATATGCAGCAGTCCTACCATTTACAACCATTATAGAATTAAACTGTAGAATTAAACTCTCAGGTCAAATACCTTAACATATATCTAAAACAGCATTAATTAGCATGTCCAAGGATTTTTTGGAAGCCCTTGAAGAGAGCAATTACAGCAATTGGTGAATATCCTTTGAAGGGTGGATTGCATGCAGCTTAGCAAGTTAGAACTTCTGACTATTAATTTATTTTGAACTAATTCTGACCCTGCTTCTGTCTGCTAACTGCAAGCCAATTTTCAAAGGCCAAGTATACTGGTGTGTAAAGTAAGCCAAGTTTTCAGGAGAACAGAGAGCAGTAATCCAGCTCTCAAAGGGATGGAGCTGGTTCAGTATCAGAGATTAATGGAGAAACTAAAGAATCACAAAATAGGTGTTATCATGACCTGTCACAGAGAAAAATATTTTTATAGCAATGCATTTTGGATATGGAACAATCCAGGGTCCACGTTAAGAAACAGCACAGCCATTGTAAGAGTTTCTTGTCACACCAGTAACAGAGAGGATTTGTTTCAAACTAAGCAGTTTTCAAGCAAGTAGCAAGCCAGGGAACACATGCATTTGCTATTGTGGCATCACAAGAGAATCATGAGCAGACCTTTAAGCTATTATAGGGCTTGATGAGGTTCTCTGACTTGACCCCAAGAAAGGACCGGTTATATGTAAACCATTCCAGGCATGTTTATGGAATCTCCTCTTTAAGATCTCAAATGATGGGATTCCTCATTTTCCCCAGGTAATATAATTCAGTGCATAGCTGGCTGCACATTAAAAATGATTCCTAAGATCTTCCTCAATCTCTTTTATTACTGTTTGGTATGCATGCATCACATTCTTCTGGAAGACAAAAACACATTACATGTTAACATTTTCATTTGGGTTGCCTTTATCCTTATCATTAATAGGTCCCATCTTTCCCCCTAATGGCTCCGGGATGGTGTGATTAAAGCTGTAATATGCTCCAACTCTTTTATTTGCTGCATTTTGAGTAGGCAAATTCTAATTGTAGGACTTTTTTTTGTGAATACCGTGATACGCTTCCTATTGTTATTGTTTTAAAAACACAGGCCCTTTCAGAAGCATAAGTAGGAGGGGATCAGAAGAGGAAACGTCCAACATTTAAATCAATTGCAGTAACTCTGTGCCAAGGCACTGGGCAATGAACTTTGCATATCAAACAACCACATGGATGTCCCTCAGTCTGAACTGACAGGTGAATAGTATTCCAGAACTGAAGTAATTTTAACTGAAAGATAGAAAAAAATCAAAGAGAACAACTCTGCATATGGTTATTCTCCTAGTACCACACAAAATCCAGCTACAAATCAAAAACAGCAGAGTGAGGAAAAAGCTAGGATTGATCCATAAAGATTTGTGTTTTAATGTGGTGACATTAACAGAGTTCTCCAAAATTCTCTATTCTGAAATCGGTGGGTTTGATCTTTCCTTGAGATAATTGTAAAGTACCAACACGGGAGAGGCATAGCAAGTTGTAATTCTTACCTCGCATCCAAGAAATACACCCGTTCTTGTAACCACTAGAAAGAAAACTGAAGTACCTTCTGGAGGGCCTCAGTAAAAACACTGTTCAATGTGCCTCTGAAACAGAAAACCCAAATTGTTAGTGCTTCTGGGAGAGTTAACGTTTGATAAAGGGATTGGACAACTATGTGAAGAATAAAACTATAGGAAATTATAAAAGATAATGCTGAAAAAAATCCAAAGGAGATGTTGCTTCAGGATTTAGGTGGCTCTAAATATTGGTGGTAAGAGAGAAACCTGCTGAGGAGGGACACAAATCTGCCTGCCTGTGTAAGCCAAGGTTTTCTCACGAAGTATCTAGTGCTGACTGGTTTTAAGGTAGCATCTCGAACAGGATGAGATACATATTGGTCTAATATGAAAACTACCGTATTCCTAAAAAAAGAAAGATATTTTAATAATTCTAGAATCAACCTTAAGTAGCATCTTTTCTGTTTTCACTATCATATCTGGCACAGAAATGTTTAAGAGAACTGATGACTGTTTAACCTCATTCACTAACTTAACACTTTTTACCAGCTGAGCTTTAAGTGTCAGCTGCAACACTTCAGAATTATAGTCCTGGCTTTAGCTTTTTCATTACAGCCTCCTATTCCCACTACACCTGTGTACTCCCCAACCATGGGAGGTTTTTCTTGGCTGGGTGCCTGACCCCATGAGACTCCACGTGCAGAGCCCCATAGAACAAAGCAGTACCTCTGCCCTCATCACCTTTAATGAAAGTCCCTTCACTGTCCTGTAGCTACAGTAACCATGAGTTCTATGAATCCTTGAGCTTTGCGTAGCTTATATGGCCTAAAACACTAGATAACTAAACTATGTTGATTAAACCTATTAGTTCTGTCAGCGATTAGTATCTAGCACATGATTTGAGAAGTCAGTCCTTGTCTCTGCTCCATAACAAAGTCAGGGGCCAGGTGTAGCCTGCATGCTTGTTCAGCAGCCTCCTTGAGCTCTGCAAGGATCGTTCTTACCAACAAATTCATGGCTGGGTGTCTAACAGGAAAGAATCTGTTGAAGAGGTTTTTTGCATTACATAATTAAATATTCTTCACTAAGTAACACTGAGATACTAAAATACTGAATTGATTTTTCAAGCCTTATGCATTTCTCTTGACAGGCAGCAAGTCCGCATGACTTACTGACTGCCTGTAGTAAAGGGCGGAGGATTTTAAAAGGTTACAGGAGAATTCTGGTATTGGTTGGCAAATTTGTCCTCTACTATGTGTGACTGCTATAGTCAAGGGAAAATATGTCGTGGATTACTTGTAAGAAAGGGAGTAGGTGCGGTATAAAGCACAAATAAATCTCCACCTTTGCAGTCTCTCAGCAGCTCACAGCAGGCAGCTAAAAGGTTTGTGTCACTACTCGTGAGCTGTTCGTAACAGGCTTGAAAATTTTCCCTCGTAACATCAGTCTAAAGCTAAGGCTTACTAGCCAGAGCAAAACCAGCTGTGTTGCCATGACCCACAGCATTTAAGGGAACAAAACAACTAATATAAATAACTACTTTTGAAGAGTGTAAGTCATACATTTCAGTTTTTCCGTTGTGTTCCTTATAAATAACATATCCCTTAAAATAATTGTGTTAAGGGTAAAGACACATAAGATATATGACTGTGACAAATAATGGCCTCTTGTAAAAACGTGGGAGTTTGGGGCTTTTTACATTCCTGGTATAATAAAGAAAATAATGTGTTGTTTTAAGGAGTGTAATGACATCTGAGAGGAGGACATGAATTGCCATCGCCATTTGAATCTCTCAGTCAATTGTGTGTAGGCATAATTCATAGTAACTGCTACGCTGTCTTCTTCTGACCCTGCTAGAAGCATAGAAAAGCTATATAGAAATGCCCAGACAGGGGATTTTGATCACTTTTTTTCTTTCTTCAACAGGCAACAGCTTCAGATGACAGTACAGTGTGAACCAGGGATGCTTTCGTGGGTCCCAAAAGATGATGAATCCAAAGTGCAATGAAAAAATGTGTAACATTTCTGCCGCTTGGAAACCACTAGGGCAGAGATGTTCACTTCAAAAATCTGTCACAGATGCTGCAGATGGCTAAACTGGGGACTTAGATATTAAGTCCGTTTTTCAGCTCATGGAAATAATTTGACTATCTAAGTCTACCACCACCCTACCTACCTCTCCTCTCTTCTGGTTAGCTATGTAAGTGGGATGTAGCATTAAATGTGGGGAGACCGGGCTTTAATTTTCAGCCCTATCACAGTCTTCTGGTATAACTTTGAACATAGCATTTGAACATGTATGAGAATGACGGGATGATAAACGTCTCTGCCCTTCCACCCAAGGCTGGTCATGAGATAAGTGGCAAAAATTTTTGGGCCGAATGGACTTTGTTCAAAAAAGAGTCTCCCACCACCAGCACACTCCCATTAAAGGCAGCTGCTAAACCCCTTGCAAACAGCTGGCAGCCCTGGGAGGACTCAGCCAGACTGGAGCCCTCTCTGCTAGGCTGGAGATGCATGCTGCTGCCGCAGGAGCTGTTAGGACATCCACAGGCCGCCATCGAACTGATCAGCCCTCATGGCCATCCGTAAGTGTGACCAGTTCAACAGCAGGCTGGGGGTGTCCTGGCAGCAGCATGACGATCTGCTCTACTCACACCACATCTACTGTCCCTCCCACACTCCTGCTTGGCCCACTACTGGTCTGAGAACAGGCAATGCTTGTCTGTTTTTATTACACCCTTTAGCACAGTGGGTCTTGGACCACAGATGCACGGTAATTGCCGGAAATGTTGTTCGTCATGAAACTTTACTGGCTAGTGCCTCACATAGACACCTCTGTTATTGCCTTCACTCTCAGATAGTCTCAACAGCAGAGGAGCATCCTCCAGCGCTGGCGAGTTGGTGTGTGTTTAACTCCATCTCTCTGGCGTTTTTTTAACTGTGCTGAGAGCAAGAGAGACGGTGTAGGAGACTGTGGTTGAAAGGAGATGAGGTTTTCCGATTCAGTGTCACTGTCTCTGCCTTTGTCTGTTGCTATCACACAGTGATTGAGTTACAGCAGTGCAAAGGAGGCTGTGGGAATGTCTCCATCCACTAGCTGCTCAGAGAGGCCCCCCCAGACCAGAGCTGTAGCAGTGATATGGGGCAGCAAAGGAATGAAGGAGCCTTTACAAGCCCAGGTACGGTCTGCAGCAGCTTCTTTACATGACACATTATTACTCCCAGCCTTCCTGCCTTCTTGACACCAACACACAAGACTGAAGTTTTGCCTTTTCCTCCTAAATCTGAGTTCCCATGTAACACTTTCAAAAGTGACACAGCTTAAGATCCCTTTCAGTTTTCTAATGCCTGTGTTAAAACAAAGTAAAGCAGCCTGATTTTCAAGGAGAAGGTTATTGAAATTCTCTTGCAATTTGATCTTTTCCATTCGCCCCCATACAACTGAGGCACTGAAGATCCTTAGCTAACACAAGGATCCCACCTCACCCACAGTCCTACAAAGCCTGTAGAGATTGTGTAAAAGCCAGGGATGTTTTGAACTTTAAAAGCATGAGCTATCTTCAACATGGAAAGAAAAGTAATTCTATGAGCTGTTCTTTAATCCTTCAGTTATAACTGGTAAGCTATTGGCAAGCTACACCTAATGTTAAAAACTGCTGCAGGTAGGGGCTACCACATGATTTCTATAGGGCTTACTAATAGTAGGTTAATGATCTGGAGAAAATCTGCTTACCTGTTTTTCAGACATAGCAAAGGGAAATAGCTGAATTCTGTAATGCTTGTTTCAATAAGCTCTGTTTTGCTGTATATGCTCTCACCTCTAGCCAAAATGAAGTCCTGATATTCAATAGATCCTTTGAAAACAGTAGTATACATGTCAAGTAAGAACAAGAAGTTGGCTGCATATAGTTTTTTCCTGGTCATAATTGCTTTAATATTTGAGTGCTTTCTTAGTGTATTTACCCTCACAATTACGCAGGGAGGTCTGACATTTATGCACTACCAACTAAAACAGGAAATAAGTGTTATATCATGTTAGCTGAACATGGTTCACTCAAGCCTTACCTGACATTCTAATCACCAAAACAACCTTTTTCTGTAAACTAAATACATGTGTTCTGAACAAGTGTGTTGCAGAGATGATTGTTTCAATGACTGAGAAATTATATGTTTCAGTGGCACTCCTTTGTGGCTCTGCATATATGCATAGTACATGCATAGAAATCCATGTGTGAAAACAGAGAAAACCAAGATTCACTTTTTCTAATCTAATCTAATCTGACTTAATCTATCTCTAAACAATTTTATACTCCTTTCTCCCCGCTGCTTTTTCTCTGATTTGCTCTGTGTCTCTCCAACCTGGGGTGAACTTCTAACGATTTCTGAGATCTTAAGCTACAGCTGAGCCAGCAGGACAGACAGGTACCATAAAGACTTTCAAAGAGCTAGCCAATAAGAGCAGATTGGTGATAGAGCAGTTTTAAACACAGGATCTGAAATTCGTACAGCATAAATATCCCAAAGCTTCTCAAAAACCTTTTACCAAGTGATGTGCAGACTAAAAACATGAATTTTTTTTACAATTTTACTCACTGTGTCAGGAGTGAGTAAAAGCAAAAGCGAGGGCTAATCTGGAAAAAGGGCATACTGCAGACTCAGAGGACCACTTCAGAAGAATGTAACCACCCTAAACTCCAATATGGCTGCAATATTGTCTTCTGGATCATTACTGGCCAAAACAGAAACACCTAAGGGCTGTAGGTTTGGTGGCACAACATCCACCAAAGCTGAAAGAAGAGAAAGTTCTTGCATCTGATCCACCCTTGGTACTTTCTTGTGCTGTGTAAACAGTG
Source organism: Pampusana beccarii (assembly GCA_013399365.1). Taxonomy (NCBI): domain Eukaryota; kingdom Metazoa; phylum Chordata; class Aves; order Columbiformes; family Columbidae; genus Pampusana; species Pampusana beccarii. The sequence goes on from VWYH01010583.1 coordinate 134,451, forward strand.
CCAGAGCATGGCCAACTTACATTGGGATACTGCAAGAATCTAAAAGTTTTGGTATCTGATATTTCTAGGACTGAAATGCTATTGATTCACTCATTTTCTATGGTGGTCTTATAAAAACAAACAAACAAACACTGAACAAACAAAAGAAACAGTACCATAGAAATGTAACCCAGAGACACACTGATTTTTTTTAGCTTTCTTGTGATGCAAGGTCTGTCAGTCTGTATCCTGGCTGTCATAACTTGCCTCATGGTGGCACATATCCCTCTTCCTTAACTACCCTGAATTCCTCTTACTTCTCCAATGTATGTGCTCTCCACCAGCTTCCTCATGGCTTCTTCAGAATCTGTATCATGTCAGCCTAGCCTGAGACTTTCAGTTGCAGCACTATGGCCTTATGAGCTAGAGAAAAGACCTTTCTCTCAGCCTAAGACTTCCTTCTCTGTGCTAGGATTGGTCTCTTAGGAAGAAAGAAAGAGAAAGAGAAAGAAAAAGAAAAAGAAAAAGAAAAAGAAAAAGAAAAAGAAAGAAGAGGAGAGGAAAAAGGGAACAGTCCTTCAAGTACAGCCCACAAAAAATATTTTCTGGGACTGCTTAGGACTATCTGTACACATGTTACCAAGGTAAGTTTCTCACAATTAACTTTGATGTATTGAAAAAAGAGAAAAAGAAAAAAGGAAAACATAAAACAAAGAAAAAAACCTGTGGCATAATCCCCATGGGAAGACTTTGTCCACAAGTGACATTCCTGGGGCTAACCTTCCCATATGTCCTCCCTAACTAGCACGGTAAGAAATAATTGCAACCATTCCTGCTCAAGTCATATACGCTCCCAACAATTATTTCACCAAAAGAGCATTCTTTCATGCAAGTCCCCAAGTGTCTGTGCAAGGCTATGAGGCAGCGCTCGCTCGCTCTCCAGCATTCCTGCTCTCGAGTGTGGCATTCAAGCACGGAGCAGGTTGCACTTTCTGATACAGTGAGTAAAGGTGACTGTCACTGTTACTGTAAATTAACCTGTCAACACTAGCCAGAGAGCTGAAGCCAATAAAAATAATGGGCCTGCTAGTGAAGAGCTGTTGACATAGCATTTCAAAAAGACAAGTTCAGCACTTGGGGCTGCAAGGGCACCGAACGTTTGTGTTCTGATTTTTTTCCAAGTTTGCTTGGAAAATGCAGAAAAGTGAGGAACAATCAGCATCATTTCCAGCCTGCTAGTGTGTTACGGTGGGCATGGATAGCCTGAAGGATTTTCAGCCCTAAAGGCCACCTGAAATTCTATGTATAGTTTGCGTGTCTATATTGCATGAGAAAATCAATAACCGGAGGGTTACATGTGTTGCTAAATCATAGAACTGATGATTGAAAATCAAGCCCCCAGGGTTTTCAACCATTGCAAAACTATCATATGAATTCACGTTCTCTCTTTTGGTTGCAGAATGCACTGACGCATCTCCATATGGAAAGCACTGACATCTTCATTTTCTCTTAAATTTCCCCTTAGCTGAAGGGTCAGAAAGGAGTACAGGTAGACTTGAAAGCGGAAGACCATAAGTACTTCTTTGTTCAGAATGCATTTTGAGTAGCCATCAGTCTCCAAAGCTGTTTGTATTCCAGCAAGTTGCGTTACAACTACTATGAAGTGATTTTATAAGTATTGTTTCCAGGACTCAGGAACAATTCCTGCTGTGTGCTCCTCACCATCTTCAATTAACGCCAGTACATGCAGAGCTCATTGCGCCAGCCGGATCAGTGCAGTCCTTTAACCAAAGGGAGCAAGTACAAAGGACGAAGAAGCCTGTAAGCAAGCTGTGTGGCGGTGTGTGGGAGGGAAAGGAGTAATCCTCTCTGCCCTGGTGGCTGGGACAGAAATTGCCTGTGGAGCAACTGGGACTCAAGTCAGTCATTCTTGTTGTTCTGTTGTTCTTCTGAGTCTTCCCAACACATGGTCATGTGGTTAAAGCACTGATGTCCAGGTGTTTTAGGCTCAGTCTCTCTCTCAGCTAGAAACTAACTGGAGCACTGGATGAGAAAATGAATCTTACATGAATGGGGTGACAGCACTCCTGTTTGCCCACCCAGGGTCTACCTTATCTGTGTGTCACAGCTATGGGGTTCTCAGGCCAGAATTGCCTCTCTCCCTATGTCTATGCAGTGCCTGCCACAGGGACACCAATGTCACTGAGAGCCTGTATGGTAGCCCAGAAAAAGAGAAAAGCAGATGGATGGATGTCCACATAGGATTTCCCCTTTTTATCTTTTAACAACAGCTGCTACCAGCTTTATCACCCTATACTACCATCCTCTCTGGATATCTTTACTTAGCATGAGACAGTGGTTCGGTTTCCTTCACCAGAGTTTGGCAGACTCTTCATTACAGTCAGAAGTACTCATTGGTGCGTAAGCCAGAAACATCTTTCACAACTCATTAAGGTTTTACAACTATTTGACTGCAAAAGAATTGCCTAATACCCACATAGAACTCTACATCAGTGAGGTGTCTTCTGTCCCAGGCAGAAATGCAACAACACAATTCCCACCTCAAAGAACCAACTGTCTAACCAGCTAACTCTTCAAGCAGTGCTAGCCCTTGCCTCTGCTAATTTGCAGTACAGCTTCCTATAAAATTATTTTTAAATTCAACATTCGACTCAGAACTAATTTAATTGATTTTTTGTTCTGAAGCATAATTTCATTTTGGAGATTTTTAACATAAAGAAATTTCAAAGTTAAAGGCTAGATTTACCAAATGACTTTTAAAACCTTGAGAAAATGTTCTGCCTTTATCTTATGTCCTTAACGAGGAAAGATCATTTCTTGCAGTATTTATTGAGGACACAAAAATTCAACACTCCTCTTTGTGTCTCTACTGCAGAGAACAGCACCCTCAAATTTGAGCCCTTTGCTACTCAGGAGCTTGTCTCAACACTCAGAAAAGGTGATCTGGAGTGGAGGTCTCCCAATATTTTTAACTGAAACATCATCTCAATTTATAGAAAGTAATTAAAGTAATTAATAACCCATTACCCACTCAAACAAGTGCTCTGGACATCAAAATATAAGAGTGGGTTGCTGGGGAGGGATGTGCAACCATCTCTTTCTTCTCTGCATTGTGAAAGCCACTGAGTCGCCTCACGAATTAAGCCTTCCAAAATTCAATGTTTCCTTCTGAATATGTTGAAATGAACCAGCTGGGCATTTCCAGAACTTTATTTGTTTGTTAGTTTTTGCATCAGCCAAAATTAGTTGTCCTGCTTGACCCCATGTCAAAAGCCTGAACTTTTTTGGGTGAATGCTTGATTTATTGGGGATAAGAGAACAATTGCAAAGTCCTGGCCTGTGCCCCTTCCTTCTAAGCCAGGTCCAACAGCTGGGGAGCAGAGCTCATGCTCTGTCCTTCCTGGGCATGATGGGCATCCTCTGACCGGCAGCAGGAGGTTAGCTACTTGTGTGGCAGCATGTGACATTTCTTCTTAATAAAAAAAGAAATCACCAAAGCGAAAACAGATGATAGAGAGTAGCCGTTGCTGAGATACTACAAATAAGTAAACAATCCTTGGGCTTTGTGCTGTTGCTATTTTTCTTTAATGAGGATTGTGGGTGGGAGGCCCTGGCGCCTCTTCAGTGCACCCAGCCTAGAAAAAGAGCTCTTCCCTACCCGATCGGCTTGACGAAGCGACAGGAGTGGTACCTCCTGAGCAACCCGGCTCACAGTCGGGGAGTATTCCCCTGCTTTGAAGGTTTCTGCTGCTGACATCAGAATAAAATATGAAAAGTTTGTCTCTTCTCCTGGATCAAATTGTGCCACACAGTTCTGCTCCCACAAGAAGAAGCTGCTGTCAGGGACTTGGCAGGCTTCCAAAAGCTCAGCGGTTGAGTGACAAGGAGTAGGGAAGGGCACTGTACCAGGGCTAGTAATGGTTTTTTAGCCTATTATTAGGCATTAAAAACTATAGAGATGATGTCCTCACAGGCGCAAATCATCTCAGTTGTAAGCTGACGGTAGAGTGTATAAAATCGCATTTTGAGGACAAGCCAAACTGCACCACATCAGTAATAGGCTTTTTCAGTATACTTGCAAAATATTTTCCTGTGCTCTTCAAACCTCATGCTTGTCCACTGTAAGACATGTTCAACAAAACATAATGATACCAACGGAAAGGAGGTACAGAGTTGTCCCTGGAAACACCTTCAGGCTACAGTTTCTATATCCAAGTATCCTCTTACTGCAAGAAGCCTCATTCTAGTTTTTTGCCAGCTATAATCACACTTACACGAGTTTAACAGTTCTTCTGTCTCTAGACCTCCATGTGTACTTCTTTGCACAAAACTGGCCCCGTTACTGGAAAAGAAAAATGAGATGGTTATTTGAGATTCCAGCTGGACACCAAAAGGATTGTTCTTCTCTGTGATACAAACCCACTCTCCTGGGAGCCCACAGAAAAGAAGGCAGCACTGCTTTTTCACTCCTCCTGTACATGGGTGCACTGCTATTGCTTGTCTGTCTTTCTGCATATACAGTCCTGATCCCTCATGGGTTTTTTTAAGAAACTTGCCAATAATGTTGCTTGCAGTCCTGTGGTGAGGGGACAGAGTATTTTATGCCTAGTTTAGGAAAGGAACTGCACTGGGTAAGGGCTGCTTTCCTGGTCAAATGTCAGTTTGAACGTGAAAAGTCTCTAGATGCTCCTTTGGAGTCCTGTATTCCTTGTATAGATAGCTTCCTCTTCCTGATACCTCAGTAAAACCAGCTCAGTTGCTGCCACTATTCCTTTCCTTACAAGTCAATGCACAAGTACTAACTGCAGACTCTGATGAATGTACCTTTATGTTCAAGGGAAAATCGAGAACAATGTGGGCTGACCAGACCAGCTGGCTGCTCATAGCCAGCTGCTGCCAAACGAAGTGTAAGGGGTGAAAACTGAAGTGCCCGCCAAATGCGTCACTCTGGGTGCCAGCTCAAAGGGCGTGTGGTTTCCCACAGACTTGTGTTTCAAAGCTGGTGTCCAAAGAGGAGTAAAGTTTCTTCTTTGGAAAGCCCTGTCTCCAGTGGATTCTCAGGTGTCTACTGGGGTTGTGCTCCCTCAATAGTCTTTCTCTCAGTTGAGGTGATACAATAGTTCCGTGTGATTTCATTAAGATTGCAGGAATATCATTAATACATTGGTGATCCCTACCAACTCTAGCTGAAATCGGCCAGCTGGTTTGAAAAATACTGAGAGATGTGAATATGAACAAACACATGCGTACCACTTTAAGTGGTATATTGGGAGCTTTATTTCCTAGAGAACCCAGCTACCTTGTAAAACAAAACCACAAGTTATGTCATTGACTGTAGCGTCAGCGGTCCCCTCACGTGTCATGGTTCTGAGGGCCCACAGGCCTTACTGTTTGCAACCAGCCTCCGCTGGGGTACCCCTGCACTGCCCACAGCTCAGGACCCCATTTCAGCTCAGCCTGGGGCAGTCAGTCACTGTCTTAGCAGCACCATAGCGATGCTGGTCTTCAGCCCTATCTCTTGGGGGGACTGGACCTATGCCATAGACAGCCTCTTTCCTGGATGTACACTGTAGCTTGTCTCTAGTCCTGCCTCTGTCTCTAGATGGACTTTGGACCTATGCTGTAGCCTTGCCCCATTTCATCTTGCTTCTGATGGCAGAACCTGGATGGTCCCTTGCCCTATTTGTTGTTTGGTGTGTCAGAGGCTGTTGATAGGTGTGGTTACAGGCCCCAGAACTGACCACTGTGATCAGACCCTGTGGGACAGTACCCATTATCCCTCCTCCTGAGCACACCTGCTGCACTCTGATGTTACCTACCAAACAACAAAGCACACGGTGGAGCTGCGAAAGTTTCTGGAAGACTTGCATTAAAATAGGCACTATAAAACTTATCTCGGATACGTATCTCAAGAGAGTGAGGTGTACAGGAGTCTCTTTTCAGGTCAAATAAACCATCAAGATAATAAAATTGCAATAAATGTTTTCATAGCAGAGAAGGAAACCTGACCATCTCTGGCCAGGGGAAAAGGATCGATCCATCCTTGTCAAATGAGACTTCTAAGAGTCAGATGGTACCCCAACATATCAAATATGGGAGATCCAGCCAGTTAGAGCGAAGTTTGTAAATATCACCTCTTAGAAGTGTAAAAACAGACGAAGCACATTTATACAACCTATCAGTAGATAATTTGAGGCTCACAGAAGGGGACTAATGTCACAAGATTTTGGGGGAGGAGAAAGAGGGCAAAAATGAGCAACAATATCTCTAGTTATAAATGATTTATCACTTCATGTATTCAAAAAGTACAAATACTCAAGGTGACCTTAGCCAACAAGCTGATATCCTTTGGGGCATCTTTCCTGGCAAGGAACTACTGGAAAAAAAATTATTTGTGTGGTAGGGTGTAGCCTTTAACACTAGCAATTATTTCTTATGAAAAACGCTAAATAGCTCACACGTAAAGTCACAACTCTGCATTTACACAAGTCTTATCAAACTAATTCATGAACAATGGCTTTTTAGCAGAAAAGTTTTAAATAAAAAGTACAGCATTGTGGCATGTGTTTGCTAGGAAAAAAAATATTAAATAACTCCTACAAGGCTTAAGGCCATGTACTAATCACTGGAAGCTGAAAAAAACTTCTCTGAAATGGAGGCATAACAAATACATTCATCTTGCTGCAAACAAGGTCACAAACATTGGAGTATTACCAAGAAACTGTTTGTGGTTAGCTATCTACATGATGCCTGAGCTTGGCTATCTGGAGCCATGGAGAAATAAATGGAAGAAGAGCTGAAGTTTACAGCTGGTATCAAAGAAAATGAGAGGTTAAAAGCACAGAACCAGTCTCTAGGGAGTTGAGGATGGAAGGTAAAATGTGCTGAAGGGTGGGACAAAGAAGTGTCAAGTGCCAGTGAGGGAGTGTTTATCTGAGTCTTGCTATGGGAAAACACGCAGAGGGATAAACTGGAGCTCCAGCAGGGGTGTGCCTGGAACTAGAGTAGATTCATGAGCTAAGGCTGCTACCACTCTCAGAAATCAGCACAAAGGCTTTCATTAAGTTTGTTACTCTTTGGGTGACCAGAAGCTAAAATGCATTGGGATACTACAGCGCACTCATACTCCAGTAGTAAAGGTGACAAGAATCATATTCTGTTTTGGAGTAGAAATCAGCAAGGTAGTGTTTTATTTTCTCAGTCGTTGTGCAAACATTTGGCTGAATGTCCTCTGTAGTGCTATTATCACATTTTGCAGTCTGGTCTTTGATGCTTTAGATGCACATCCTTCAGCAGCCCCTCGTTTTTGTCCTCTGTGTCAAAATCCTCCATAAAACCTATCAAAATTACCTGTGGGTCAAGCCTAGAGGACAACAGCTTCTCATGACAGCTTCATTCCTGGGGACAATGGACCTGTCAAGGTCCCAGCCTTGTGCCTGGCTGGCAGGGGCTCCACAGCAGCCAGCCTTCAGGTGCAGCATGTGCGCATCCAAGACAGCAGGAAGACATGGATATCAGCATTCACAGCCTTTGAAAATGTAGAAACATAGCATAACGTTAATCCTCCATCCACTTAGAGAATTAAAAACACTCAAGAATATTTCTCTCAAAAAAGGGAGATGGAGAAAGATGCAGGAATCTCCTTCTGTTCTTATTTCTTTTACAAGCTGATGAGCTATTAGAAAAAATGACATAATAAGCACAGTAAAAGAAGCCAGCAAACGACTACCAGGTTATTTTCACAAAATCACAACCAGTTCCTGCCTTTCTTTCTGAAAAAGAATTGCTGCTGTTATTACCTGTAGATGATGAAGAAAATTCGTTCATCTATGTTTTTAACTGCGTATCTAGGAAAAAAGGTTTAAAAAAGTCTCATGTTCTTTACTTGACATAATACAGAAAATAATAAAAGGCAATTAGTTTTCATCTCAAAGGCATGCAGCTTGCACTAATAAACATTTGTATCCAACCAGCCAGATACTCTGCAGTATACATCTTAATGGATCTAGTCCTTTATTCAGTTTTTCTTTCAGTGATCTCAAACTGTGAAAGTCCAAATATCTCCTTCAAGCAACAGGATTGTAATGGAGTCCAAATACTGCAGTGGACAGCTGAAACCAGTGCCTAACCTGCGAGCACACCTTCCTCCCAGTGCAACCTTGAATGGTTAGCTTAAAGCATCTGTATTTTGTAGTGCAAAAATGTGATTACCATTACTCAACCCAAATCAGTGTTTCCTGTGATTTTTTCTCTTCTTTTTCCAGACAGAGCAAACTTGTGATGGCTTAAATCAGGCTGTGTTTGTCCTGAAGAGGACTAGAGCATGGTGTGTCCTTTCAAGGCAGCATGTTAGGAAGAGTAAATTAATTTGTGGAACTGGATCTCTAGGCCACCTTCAGCTTCAGTTTTTCTTTAGTTATGGTTTTTATATCTGTGTTTGACCCTTTTCTCTGTTACATACAAGCACCATACATTCCAGTACTGCTTTAAGCAAGCCATAGCCTTGAGCTTGAGATTCTATAGGTACAAGTGCAGTTCCCATTTCAGGCACCAAGAAAGGAGGGAGTATGATGATTGCTTTCAAACATATCTACTCAAATAAGCACCCAGAGTAGTCGAAAACGGACTCTTCGGCTTCTGAACTTCTGCAGGCTTGAAGACCTCTGGTCAGGAAAGTGTTTATGGATGTGTTTAATTAGAAACACATGCTAAAAATATGGACATCAATTATACTAACTTCAATGCAACTTAATTGAAAATGCGCTTAAATATTTCCTGTTTGAGGCCTAAAAGAACAAGAAGACAATTCTTCAAAATATAGGATGTCTCATTGTGTGGAATCTTGAAGTACTTTATGTGTTGCATATGCTGCCATTATTTATCCCTGAAAAGCGGCTGCTTCTAAGGTGGAACATTTTGTGTGCTATGAGAACAAACAGCAACACTGCAACAGCTACAGACAATGAGTATATCATGCCCAAATAAAACCACTGTAGGAAAACAGACAACCAGAACATAATTTCTCAGCTTGAAATTTAGAGGAGACACTAACTGTTACAAAAAGTCTTACTGGAGCCCTGACAATAAGCATGGAGGTCTGGAGCCCTTAGCTTATTGCCAGGACACTGATTGTTTCCTTACTTCTGGGGAAGAATGACCTCTCCCTAACAAACCACTGGCAGAGCATTATTCCTTGTACAGCATTTAGTTTTCCTGCAAGGTGTCCTATCCCAAAGCCATGTTAGGCTTGCAAAAGTGTCACAGCCTGGCTGTCGTGGCATTAGAGGAAAGACTGCCTAGCAGTTTAGAGAATGTCACACAAAGTTTTGTCACTGTTTCTTACTGCTGTTGTTGCCTTCCACTTAGGACACTTAATCCTTTGCATTTATTACTAAAAACCACTCTGTGCCATCGCGTCTTCAACAGTGCTTAACAACTGAGAGCACAATATGTTTCAGGGCTGTGTGCTTTGCCTTACACGTGGTGTCTGTCTCGTCAGCTTTCAGCAGCACCCGCAGCAGCCGCATGGAAACACTGCCCAGTGCACATGAGGGGTGCACGGGGGTGCTAGAGCTCTGATGGAGCTAAGGCAGTATAGCTCTTTCCTACATGTCTAAGATACAACAATGTCAACTGCCTTTGTACAGTTGCGCTATATTTACAGAAGATCCTGTACGAGGACATTCACGCTCTTTCTTTAAATTCACTTTGTGAATTACCATCATACTACAGTCAAAAAACGATGTGTCTTAGATTTTTGGGATCAAAACAACCTGCTTGCATGATCACAAGAGAAATTTGTTCTGGAACATGTACTCCAAACAGTGTCAGCCTAGAAATACAGAAAAACAAACAAACAAACAAAAACAGTTAACACCATTTAAAGTTAAGAAGAACCTCATTTCTTCTCAGTTTTGTCACAGTTGTTTTTCTTCTTCTATTGCTTGGTGCCCTCTTTGAGGAGTGATATAAAAGACTTTTTAAAAGGACATTTGCAGCAGATTAGTCTATGATGTGAATTAATCCCAGTCTGTGTTCTTAAAACATTTGACATGTCAGACTTTACAACGCAGCTATGCAGTAATCATTCAAAATAGATTCCTGCATGGCTGAAATTACAATTCTACAGCATACACATACCAATAGACATAAAGGACAACAAAGAAACGTACCACAATTACATTAGTAGTAAAAAGAGGATGGGAAAAGAGCCGGACCACCATGTAGTGCAGAAAGAATAACACCGCCTAAACACACAGGAGAAGGCAAAATATTGAATCTTTATGTCAGCCTTCAATACAAAGATCATGTGCAATTACACAGTTAAAACAACCTACATCAGACCTCAGCTCTCAGGCTAAGAGGAATATTTAGAAAACTTAGTTGTTGAGCTATGTTGTCTCCCAAATTATATTCCTGATTAATTTTTTCTTGGGGTGTTTAAAGAACTAGCTGAAACCACCTTGGAGGTTCACGGGACTCAGGCAAATACAGAAGGGACATCCATGCCACCCAGTGCAGATCATCTGAAAGTCAGACATCATTAATAATCCACATTGCACAGCCATTGGAGACAAGTATCTTCTCCAGAAGGTAATTTTCTCATCCTAAAATGGTTCCTAAAATGACTCTCTTGAGGCACACATTTTTCTCCCGTAATTACAGAGGGAACCTTGATAGCTATTTTAAATTGGATATCTAATGCTCCAACATCTCATGTCATGTAAGGTGAATTGCACTTATATCTTCAGAAAAAGGAGACACTATGGGTTTGTAGGGCAGTCATTATCTTTAATGTAGGAAAAATTCTAGAATGAAGACTCAAACGAACTCTTTGTGAGTCACTGCAAGATAATGCAGAAAGGAGTACAGTCCATGTGGATTGGTCAAAGTCTCTGTGGTTCAAATAATCCTGGAGAGCACCACGCTACCGGGTACAGGCTGCTGTGGGGTGTTTTTTCTCAGTCCATCTCAGTATCTCATACTGCATCTATAGTAAGAGGTTAAAAACTATATTCTCCACATGGTCTAACCAAGAAGCAATTTGTGAATGGATAGCAATGGTGTCTGGATGTGCAGGGAGCCCTTCTGGCACCTGGGACCTCCCTGGTGCCATCTCCTCTGTCACCACAGTGCCACACATCAGAGGTGAGGGGCAGAGAGAGCAGTGACCAGCAGGAGGGAGGACAGCGGTAGTGCCGCTGCTGTCACACCTCCTCTCAAATAGCCACACAGATGAGGCAATCAGATCTGTTTCACCCCTGCCAGGGGCTTTGGCTACAGAAACTTAACTGGCTGTTTGGCTGCCATGAGAAGCAGTCCAGGCACAGCAGTGGATGTGATGAGGCCACTGAGAGCTCATACAAGGGGAGGGAAAAGAGTAATGTTTCTGCCAGGGAAGGATATGAGAGTGTTGTCATAGGAAAAACTTTTTTATACACCAAGCATTCTCTTATTCAGACTTTTCCCGAGCAACAGCTTTCAGGGAATGACCACAGTTGTTCTCTTCTTCTTAGTCCTTTGATGTGGTACCTATTGAAGCCACCTCTGAGCAACTGTTCCTCTGGTCCTGAACCATCATCATGCCTTCCAGCAGGTCAGGTGCACGATGTTCAGACCACTGTGTATATCTGCTGTGGGAAGTACCCACTGGGGCAGACCCCATGGGTATACTGGGCAGCAAGGTCACATGTGGTTCTCCACAACCAAGGGCCATGCAGAATTGCAGGCACTCAGAGAATTTTGCTGGTGGAAATGCAGATTCCTCAGGAATTTTGGATCTTTCGTCTCCCAGCAGCTTCTGCATAGGAGTCCTATGCACCTCTCTTACAAGCAGATGTCTTTATTTAGCTATCCCACACACAATAAAAAAATAGATAACAGTGCAAATGTTTCAAAGCCAAATATAATATTACCTGTAAAGAGATGTGGTTGAAATAAAATACATATGGACAAATACCTGTTTTAACATATGGTCATATACCTGTTTTAACATATGGTCATATTGCTACTGATCCTATCTAGAATAATGTATTACCAAAATAAATTTAACTGTAGGGTCAGGTCTGGTTCAGATCAGCTGTTTGCCTGATGCTTGATGCATTTTCAGCACAGTTACTGTAATGGACATTTTCTCAGGATGCCTGACTTTGATTTCTGTTGCTTCATGTTCCTGTGCCACAGCCCCCACTGTGAGGACTGAGGAGCATCTCTCTGCTGTGCAGCAGACAGCAACACACAAAACCTAGTGCAAGGGTCCACTGGTATGGTGTGCTCTCAAAACAGTAAAGTAATCCCACTAAATTTCCTCTGAATAGATGTGGAAGCAGTAATTTATAGAACTACCTTATTACTGAAATTGTGAAAATAATTATTTTCAATTACATCTCATTGGTATTGAATGCCCATATGGGCACTGGTTCTGGACCTGTCAACTTCCATGGGTTGAGGTCTCTGCACTCGAGGTCTCTGTAACTAATACTTCAGACCCAAGCCTGGCTCAGCCAACCCAGCTTGGGTGTTTCCATTCCCACAACGTGGATGTTCCCTGAGTGTCTGGATTTAGAAACAGTGATGAGTAAAGAATTGTGAGCAGAAGAATATGCTGGCTAACATACAGTAATAGCATAAATAATACTAGTTAAATAAGGCAACATCTCCTAGTTGTACTGCAGGCTCCCTGCATGGCAGCCATCAAGCACCAGAAGTCAGTTCAGCCCGTGAGAGAAATCACCACATTATGAAAATCTTTCCTGTGCTCTGCCTGCACAGCATCTAGCACGGTAGGGTGCTGGTCCATGTTGGGCTCAAGGGCACAAGTGCAGTGAATGCAGTGCATCAGTTATCTCAGATGGGGGGTAATGTTGCCGTTTACTGAAGCAAATGGTGTCGTCTTCACTGACTCTGCCTGTCTTCCAGGGACATGATCCAGCTGATCAGATGCTTTTTAGCTTATACAAGGGCTTCCAGCTCCACTCCACCACACATCTTTTTCTTCTCTTCTAGCTGTCTCAGTAATAATCTCCTCCCCCTCTACTCTGCCCTGGTGAGACCGCATCTGGAATATTGTGTCCAGTTCTGGGCCCCTCAGTTCAAGAAGGACAGGGAGCTGCTGGAGAGAGTCCAGCGTAGGGCAACAAAGATGATCAAGGGAGTGGAGCATCTCCCTTATGAGGAAAGACTGAGGGAGCTGGGACTCTTTAGCTTGGAGGAGACTGAGGGGTGACCTCATTAATGTTTATAAATATGTAAAGGGTGAGTGTCACAAGGATGGAGCCAGGCTCTTCTCAGTGACAACCAGTGATAAGACAAGGGGCAATGGGTACAAACTGGAACACAGGAGGTTCCACCTAAATTTGAGAAGAAACTTCTCCTCAGTGAGGGTGACAGAACACTGGAACAGGCTGCCTAGGGGGGTTGTGGAGCCTCCTTCTCTGGAGACATTCAAAACTCGCCTGGACACCTTCCTGTGTAATCTCATCTAGGTGTCCTGCTCTTGCAGGGAGATTGGACTAGGTGATCTTTTGAGGTCCCTTCCAATCCCCAACATTCTGTGATTCTGTGTAATCATGAAAGTAAAATCAAACCAATAACGGTAATGACAATAATTGCAACATGCAGAACTGTAATATGTTCTTTAACAAGCAGTGCAGCTGTACTGAGCTGAACATAGGACTTGCCCATCAATAAAGTGTGATGGACCAGGTTATCAGGTCTTGCAGCATACCATCTGCATAGAACAGCATAAGCTTTTCTTGCATTCATAGCTCTCAGATGGGGCAGAATGTATAAGCATGTCTCTAACTTTAGGTTAGGGTTTTCCTTAATGATAGTGAGGATGAAATAGAAAGGACTAGTTTTACAGAAGTACCTAGATACAAATATACGCTGAAGTACTATGCTACGTATGGTCCTCAGTGCTCTCACAGAGGAGACGTATAATGACGACTTACATTGTCTTGACTTGGTTAAAATTGCACTGATGATGGATTAAATTGTTGTCTGGCTTTGTCTGATGATCTTGTTTCCAGCACTAACTTCAGAACTTAAATTACCTTTCTGTTCCTTTTGCCTGTTATTTCTGGTTTCTTGTCTTTTCAGTCTTAGGGTTATATTTTTGCCAGTCACACTGTTGTGCAGTTTGCAAGGTGCAAGAAGAAAACATCCCCGAAGCAGAAGTGCCCTACTTCCGGGATGCTGTGTGATTTAATTTCATTTTTTTTATATTTTGTGTAAACCAAATAATTTTCCCACAAGGTGAAAGAGACATAATAAATTTTCCACACTTGCCTTTGTGAAGGGATTTCACTCTCATAAATTCAGGGCAGTGTCAGGTCAAACATTCCCTGGAGAAACCAGGGCATAGATTACAGTTAAAGCCATGAACGGCGCACACCGACCTATGGCTATATCTCCAGTATTCATTTTGAATGTGTGACACTTTGAACTTCAAAGAAAAGATCATTACAATAGATACAAGAATGAACAGGGTAGAGGGCATTGAAATACAACATTCACTTCTGAAGTTCTCAGGTACAGAGCCAGCAGTATTTTCCACATGATTACAGAAACAGGTTTTTGTAAACTTAAAGGTGGTGGGGAAGCATAGTTGCATCTCATTACACACCAAAGCATGGGAAGGATAATTTTTCCATAAGCTGTGAGTTTTCCCTAGCAGAAACAGAATTTTACCTTTTCCTTCCCAGAAAGTGTTCAGTTAAAAAGAAATAAACATATGAGCAAATATAGATGTGTTTGTACAATTATGTATATATATCTTATATGTAATTTAATAGAAGTTATGTTTTAGCACCTTGCAATCACTAAGTACTCTATTTTTACATTCCAGACAAATCCTCCCAACATACTCTCCTCTACTTTGATGGAGAAATACAGTGCTAACAGGGGTAATACATGTTTGTATCCCATGAGCTGTACTTCCTGCCCACTTAAACCTCTTGTGATGCTGCAAGTTCTTCTCTAAAATGATAAGATCTTCCCAGTCCACTAGTTTCTCCCATTCCTGAAAGCACTACAGAAACTCATGGGTTTAAACAGAGATTAATAATAGCTTTTAAACCTATTTCCCCAGTTCTGATAGGGAGGCAGCAGTGCAGATGCACTGTTGGCAGAGGACTTCAAAAATAAAATCCTGTAAAGATAGCAGAAAAGTGGCAAGTAAAACTGACATAATGTGATCGGCACCAGGGATACAGGACATTGCAGCAGTCAGACAAAAGGGCCTTCAGAAGTGTATTTTAAGCCTCTAGGGTTGATTTAACAGAGACAAAGTTCACTGTGGTGCGGCAGACACTCTCACTCGGTGGAGGCAGCAGAAAGCAGTTGGCAGGTCCTGTCTGAGTTGCCGGGGGGAAGGAAGGGAGGGAAAAAAACAGAATCAGTGTATTTTCTGAAATGCTGTCTCTTTTGCTAGTTTGTGAAGTTTCCCCCCAATGATTTAGAAGGGCTAAAGGCTGCCCTGTGGCTGCTGTCGCCAGTCCCTGAGATAAGCCCTGGGAAGTTGTCCTGGGAATGCATCGCACTGAAGAGCTTGTGAATGCAAAGGGAAGGGGCTGCCTGAGCATCCCCCAGCCGCATTGCCACCAGTCTGCGGCTGGCCACCCTCTGGGTCCCATGAGTCTTTTAGACATTAGCGTCTGTGGGTTGTCATAATAATTACCAGAATTGGTTCAAGACTAGTAGAGAAACATGCGGAAATTCAGTGTTCCTTCCCTAGGACTGTTCCCCACATTACTTTTCACATTCAAGTACACCTAGACTGTAGAAGTAAAGTCTTTAGAAGAGGATGGAGAACGCAATCATGAACTTCGAGGGGAAAAAATAAAATACACCACTGAAATACGGGGGATAAGGTAGAGTACCCCTCTCACATCTTTTTAAGACAGCAGAGGCCTCTGCCTCTCTCTAACTCCTTTTTCCCTAGTGATGAAGACTGTCCCAGAGCTCCACCACCTCTCACAGACCACATCAATGTAGAGCAGTAGCCCGGGTTTCTCTTGGCAGGTCTGCCTCCAGTCCTTGGAGGTCCAGCTTGCTTAGATTGCTGTGGCAGCATCACTCCGTCACTCAGACAGTGTCCCAGCCTTCCTGAGGGGCAGAAGAGGTGAGAAAGGCACTGCTGTCCCGTGTGCCACCTCCCACTGCCAGGTCATCTCTACCATCACCCACACTCACGTTCAGTCCATTGCAACAGAGACTCCAGAAATGGGGATCTCTGCAGCAATCCTGAGCAGGAAGCTTTGACAACACGGAAATCAAGTCTTTGCTACAAGATAACACTTCTGTTAAACTCCCAAAAAGCAAGTACAACTAAACTAAGTCTTGAATGCCTCTTTTCCAAATGAAGCTCTGCATGACAGCATTTTGCTCTTTTTAACAATAGAGGGAGTAGATAGTTTTTTCCTCCCTAAATCTTCTGGCTGTGGGGTTGCAGATACTTTACTGACAGTAACATTATAGCAATCCCAAACACCACAATCTAAGGACTGATGCTGAAGCCTTAATTAAAGCTGAAATGGTTATCTCATGTTGTGCATTTTGGCAATCCTTTCATTCCTGGCTTGGTTGTAAACCATACTACTATAACAATCACAAGGATCACAGAGCCAGACGAAAACCTGTGGAGGGAACCCAGTATTCATAGAAGCAGTCACATTTGCTCAGCCCTTCATAACACAGCTGATGGACCATGACTGAATTTCTCCATTATGGCAGCAGTAATGTTTAAAAGCACGTGGTAGCCTTGCTGTCATCCTGTAGAAAGAAGTGTCACTTTAACTTCCAGCCACTTCTTATGCTTCCAAAGAAAAGGATAATTTTGTCCTTGCCTTTATCCATTAGAAATGTGTAGCGTCCTGCATTCAGCACTACTAAGATGGAGCACTGGAAAAGAAGAATTGGAGAAAGAATGAGCCAAATGTTGCAGCTGTATAGCCACGCTTAAGGCATTAATAGAAGACACTTGGGTGTCTTTTACCAAGAGTCATATGTGAAAATCTATGTTGAACCAACGAGTGAATACTGAATCCAGGCAGCTGCAGGTCACTGACAGCCTGCAGACCACCAGGAAACCTTGTCACCAAGTTCTTGATTCAAAACATTATACAAGTGAGATAGTTCCATAGGCCGGTCCCAGACAACAGAGAGTCCACACTTGGTTTGTAAATCGGTGGAATAAGAAAAATGTTAGCTTCCTCAGTATTTCTAGCTTTTGCATTCTTTACATCATAATCTCAGAATTTTGAAGACAGAGAATCTGTGGGGCTATCCTCATTAAACAAAGTCACCAGCAGGTTTCCCCCTGCAACCAAGAGTGGAGTTCAGAAGATATTCTAGCTTTAATTACGACTTAGTGTTCTGTACACACTTAGAGAGAGACAGAGAAACAGATCTCCATTTCTCAAAAAAAAAGGGTATTTCAGTGCCTTCCTGCTCACATACAAATGCAACTATAACCTTATGCTTTTATATTTCTGATCTATTTTATCTTTTTGAGATTGCTAAGCATTGAAAATACAATCACAAAGACAATTCTTTGTCTTTATTGCAGCCAAATAACATTTGAAAGACAAGAGATCTGAAGTCCATCCAGGCTTTTTCTGACATTGTTTTTCCAAGCATGGGCCGAACTTTGCCATGATCCAAGTGGAGTTTAAGGCACAGTGGTGCTGAAAAAAAAAAAGCATCATCCAACAGTTTGCATGGTGTAAATATACATGAGATAGAGATGAAATTAGATACTGCAGGGATTAATAAGGAAGATACACCCATAGCCAAAGTTTCAAGCAACTGACAAAGACCATCGGGATTTTGCAAGAGAAAGAGAATAGCCATGTGTTTCTCAGTGATGTCAAAGATGAAAGAGATTATTATAATTTTCAGCTGTTACTAGTACAAGCCATTTCACAAACTTATTTCAGCCAAGGAAAGGACCCAAATATGAGCCAAACAATCTCATACAAAACTTCCCATGTAGCCTGTACGTTTATACACGTCTGTCGGAAGTACAGCATCAGATTATTAGACAGACAATAATTCCATTTGCGGCAGGATACCAGACTCTGTAAATATGCTGTGTGTTTGGCCCAGTCATCCAAATATAAGGTTTTGTTCTGAAGATTTTTCCATCAGAGACAGTAAGCAAATCTGATGACTGGGAGCCTGGAGACTGGAATGGAAGGGGTAAACTCAAGCCAAAGGAAAAGTTTGTATTAAAGTTCAAACAGTAAAAGAAAAAAAAAAGTTCTTTAACTATAGGAGGGGAAAATACTGAAGTTACCTGCGAAGTCAATTCTTATCATACTAAGATTGTTGATTCTTTCCAATATGTGCTGTTAATGCTTTCTTCATCTTCATTAAACAGGCTCCCCAGGGAGGTGTCACGGCCCCGAGCCTGACAGTGTTCAAGAAGAGACTGGACAACACCCTCAGACCCATGGTGTGAACTGTGAGGTTGTCATACACAGGGACAGGATTTGGACTCAGTGATCCTTGTGGGTCCCTTCCAACTCAGAACATTCTACGATTCTATTCTACGATTAAATATGTCCTTGTTTTCTCCTATGAAGTCTCGATAGCCCTATTACATAATGGTGCCTGTTACGAAGTTTTCTTTGTCTTGATAGTCCCAAGATCACTCCATCTCTGCAGCAAGCCTCTCTCACTCTACATTATCCACTGTTAACAGCAATCCAAACAACTCCTAGACTTCAAATATTTCTGAAGAATTGGAAGAACATCCATGGCTCCATTCTGCAGTGGGAAGAACCGCGGCAGAGAGATAAAATCATCTGTCCTTGGCAGGAAGCCACTTACAGAATACTTACTTTTTGTTTGTTTTTTTCTTTTGCCTTTATATTCCAGATACTTCTTAGATATTTTTTCTTTCTCTTTCTTGCTGATTTTCTGATTGCTTTTTGGTTTTTAGCCTTCATCTTGTTTATTGAGGTGCCTATATTTTTAATTACTTCTCCCTGAGGCTATTTCATAGAAGGAAACCTCCTCTTGGTTGCACCAAGTCCCTAGTGATACATCCAGCAGGACCAGGACTAAGCGTGCCTTGGTCTACTTTTGTCCCACTCTTCTCTATCCTTTGGATCTGTTTATCCCTAGTTCTATCCATTTTGCTCTAAACTTCAAACCCTCCCCCCCCACTCCCTGCCGCCGCCTTCCTATTTTCTTTCTCTCTCCTCTTTTCCCACCAGCTGGACATAAAGGGACCAGGATTTGAAATACCAAACAATAGCTTTTCAGATCTTGGTATGTTTCCTAAGGACTTCACAGGACTGCAGTCCATGGGAGGGGGGAGTAGCCTTTTAAAAAAATAAGTAGATGTTCCTAATCATTGCCAGGAGATGCACTAAGGGGAGCCTAAAAGGGCTCAGTCACAAAAAGGGAGTGGTGTTTTCCTTGCCATGAGCCAGCACTCTGAGTCACTGGGGGGAGCTTTGCTGGGAGAAGTCATGCAGGATGTTCAGCCCAAGAAATCAATCTCAGAACAGCCATTGCCCTATTTTGGAGAATATCAAGCATCAACACAGAGTTTCAGGAAGGTTGTTCAAGGTAACCTTCTCATTATGGTGAAAAAGAATCAGCTATGCCTAAGCAGAACAGTCCTCCTTAACAGTTTCTCCCTGATGTCCCTTATTACTCTGATGTTAGCACGGCCACTGTGACCCGGGGTTATCTGCTGAGTACAGACTGGTGGCATATGTTCAAAATGTCCCTGCATTCCTTTAAATAGTTCAATAAATATTTCCTTGATCTCTATGCATTTTGGAGATACCAAATGATAGCTTAAGCCAACCCCCATCCATATACTTCTTTCTCAGTTCCCTGCAGTTGTTCTTGTTTGTATCATCAGCGTTGTTTATCAATTTTCACAAAAATTACCTATCAAAGATCAGTAAAACTGAAGCACCCCAAGGTGTCCCTCTGTGTTCTGTATCCTGCGACAGTCAGGAAAAAACAAACAAACAAACAAAAAGAAACACACACACAGACAAAAACAACAAAGAAACCAACAAAAACAACAGCAAACACCAAACCAACACAACAACAACAACACCTAGTTCTCAGAATGTTCCCTTCAACAGAGATAGAAAAGAAGAAAGAGAGGATTACAAAAAATGTTGGGAGGGCTTTTAGAAAACTGGCACAAAAAGTAAGAAAAGAATGATGGATGTGCTCTTGTCTCAGATGTCTGTGATAGATCTCAAATCAAGCTTTAACTGTGGTGTATTTATACCGGAATAGATGTCCTACAGACATTCATGACAGGTCCTTTGTTGCAAGAGAATCAGAAAATGAGAGGTAGCTTCCTAAAAACCACTTTGATTTATATTTTTGTGTCTTGCATGCAAAATGGAATCATTTGGTACAGTCAACCACAGGGACTGTCATTTAAAGTGTGATGTGCAAAGAAAGTCGCATAAGAGTGACGTAACGGTGACATGGACCCACCTGTCATCTATTGCTTTACATACATACCCTTCACCACTGGCACTGCTGAAATCTCATTAGCTAGTCTATGTGATGTAATGAGAAACTGCACTATAACCCATGGTCTCTCTTCATATGCCTGTCTAATCACGGTAAACCTTTCTGTTTCTGTAATCCATGAGCGGGTTTTAACCTTGTGGTATGCAAAGCATATAAGGAAAGAGTGGGGAGACTGTATGCTTGGTCATACAAAGGGAAAAATATGGAAAAATTCCCAGTATCAAACATGGTGTCAATGACCTCATTGCTCATATGACTTTGTTTCTGGGTCTGGGGATCAGATTTTCTGAAGTCTGTCACCAGACCTGACACAGCTTTGGGCAAAACAGGTGTTTTCTCCAGCTTCTGATGTTCCTCCCTTAAAACGAACTTTACAAACCTAAACTACCACAAGATGAATTGATACCACTCACAGGTGAGAGCCTAGATAGCACCAGGCTATGTGTTGGAACCAGCTCCCTGGTTCAGGTCCATGCCTGAGGCATGTCCAAACTCCTCATTCTGACTGTGGGGGAGGTTAAAACGAGACCCAGACATACATCTTCACCCCCTCCTTCCCTCTTGCCCTCACTCCCAAGGGAAGGGAAGCCAAATATGTTTGCTGGAGGCAGCTCCAGCGTTTTCCAGCAGATCCCAAGTCTGATGAACTAACAGACCAGGACAGTGAGGGGAGGGAGAAGACTCTGTACTCAGGCTTCTGTCTCTTCAACAGTAGCGTAAAACAAACCACAAAACCAGCCCTACAATACACATGCGAAAAAAAAGGCTCTGTGAACTCTTGAAATTTAGGCTCACTGGCAACGATACCTTGAAAGCAATTAATACAGCTCTGCCCAGGTGTGTCTTACACTACAGGCATACAAGATTATTGCAGCTTTCTCAGAAGCTTTATAGGATAACCAGAAAACAGCCAAGTTGATCTGAAAAATATAAACATGTCAGATAGTATGGCGCTGGAGAGAAAAGAGGAAGGCATTTGAAAACCTTGTGTTTAAGGAGTGTTGTGTCCTTTTGAAATATCTCAAAGACAGCCTTGTGCAGGCTTTACAATTAGTGAGGGCAAGAGAGGATTGTGAAAAAAAGAAATGAAGGAAATGGAAGGAGAACATGAAGAGCATTTTAAGAGGTTGGAGGCAAACCCCCACCACAGGCAAAAAGAGAGCTAAAAATAGGCAGCATGAGACAGGGCTCTCCAAAAGAGAGTGGGAAGGACACTGTGTTCTGGAAACTGGTGCGACCAACCACAGACAAATGTGCCAAGTCTCTTGTACATTTTGTTGGCAGTTGCTCAAGGCTGGCACGTAATCCATACCAGGAAAGGTACCACCAAGTCGGCAGTGCCCTTCGCTGGGGCATACATTGCCAGTACAAACTCCTGAGGGGCCAGAGGCAAATGGCTCATCAGTCAGTGGCAGAAAATGATAAAATGAAGATCTTCCTGGACTCTCCCATATTGCAAGAAGAACTGATAGAAGCAAAGTTTTATGTACCTAATCTAACTTTATTCTAAAAAAAATTGGAGTTTTTTTCTGCCTACTCACAGTCAGTTTCCAGGGACTTGTTCTTGTGCTCACATTGGCATTTAGTTTCTTTCTAAATTAGCTTTAGTTATCTTCTCCTTTCATGTATTTATAGAGAGTAATCATATCCCCCCCACTAAGCTAACACACCAGCCTCTGCTATTTTCTTATTGCAAATTGGATCTTTGATTGCATTATCACTATTTTTTTTCCACTTCTACATCTACTCCGGTCCAAACTAGTTTCTCTTGAAGTAAGATAAACAGAGTGAAATGAAATTTCAAATACAAGCTCACAATTACCTTGCAAAATAGTATCTCTCTACCTCCATCTAAGATGCCAGGCCTGACAAAACATCTGAGGGTAAATAATTCTTTTTGGCTCCCAAATTACACTGAAGTTTCCAAGTCCCTATTACCTCTTACAGATACACAGTCTATAACGGATGTTCTGATCATCTCCTAAATGCAATGATTTGCTATTTGTACTATTAAATTCTGTCCCATTTCTGCTGCAATCATCTTCAAATTAATCTTAAAAGTCATCTTCATGCAATGATCTAATCTTCATTTGTATTGCTGTGCTTCTCCTTTTATTTATCACTGGTGGTTTTCATCAGCTTGTTCCTGTTCTCTATGCCAAGCTCATGAAACAAACACATTAAGTGGGATTGGTGCCAAGACAGGGTGTCAAGGCACCTCCTTGCAGCCTGACAAGTTTCTTTTCAGCACAGTATGTTGTGCCTTCCCTTTTATGTGCAACTCTGGAATGTCATATTAATCGCTGTCTTCTCCAATCTGACAGTTTCTCAGGTGGTACAATATCAAATACTTCCCTAGGCACCAGCAATATTGGACATACTATATCTCTTTTAACTATTTTTCTTAAGAGAAATTTTATGTCAGTATGGAATGCTTTATGCAACCAAGGCAATATTTTCTCCTGTTTTCTATTTACCTTTGTTTCCTTAATTATTCTATACGTCAGCAGTAAGCTGTGCTAAAAATCCTTGCTGCTAGAACTACAGTTCTCCAACTGGTCTCGCAGGTGAAGATTGTCCAGTGCACTGACTTGGGTACATGGAATGGGCATGGAGACCACATGTTCTTCGCTGTTTCTTCCAATCCAAGAAGCACGAGGCCCATTCAAAGCAAACACAAGGACATTGTTCTTCAATCGAACTGCAGGTAACATCTGGAATTTCTTGTCATGAGACATTGCAGATGATTAAAGATAAAAACAGATGAGAGGGCACAAGAATGAATCAATGAAAGAGGAAGCAACTGAAAGTTAATCACTACAATCCTCTCCATGCTTACTCTGGGTATGTAAATCGCTGGACCACAAACTGACAGAGGCTCATAGACTAACCCTGAATTGGGAAGCACAGTGAGATGTATTTTCAGTCTAACCCAGTGAATTGACTCATGTATTTATGTAATCTACCATATCTTATTCGAGTAGCTTATCTGAGCCTTCTGATTTCCACCACACTCATTCTAACATCTACTCCCATTCACTTCGCTACTTTTTTACCTCATGACCAATGTCATCACTACTGAAAGCTGAGTCAAAGTGTTTGTGTAGCTATTACGCAATACCTAGATTATCTTTAAAGCCTGTAACATACTTACGGCACAACAGATGCACTCCTTTTTCTTTTTTCCTTTACTTGCTTTTCCTGCTGTTATTTGCTGTGATTTCTTTTTTTTAAGAGCTTGACTTCCGGAAATGATAAGTCCTTTTTGTATTCCTTGTAGCCTACAAGTTTCATTCACAAGTTCCTGTTTGACACAACAATTCATTAGGCCACAACTGGACTCGTTTCTGCAAGTTCTTCCTTGCCAAAGATGAAATATCAAGGTAGGTTTTACACCTTTGATTTGAGGAATTCCAGCCCACTGCTGCTTCTCAGTTTATGATCTCTAAGTAATGAAAGTGAGGACAACAGCTCAGGAAAGAACGGAAAGTAGATTTTTGCCCTCTGAAGCCCCTTCCAAGCATCTAAGGTACTTACCTTCAACAATTGCAGCCATCTAGTGGGCAAATACCAGAAACAGTCACTAGCCAGTAAAAATGTGGTCTGTTACTTGCAATTGTTCACTTTCTGAGTGGACTGATATTTCATTACTAAACCAGGCAATGTAGAAAAACATGTTCCAAAATATCTTTATCACGAGCTTGTACTACAGCGCAGTTGCCCTGGCCGTGCCCCCAAGACCTAAAGAATGAACACATCTTGCTACTGCTGAACGGTAGACCACAAGGAGTCCCTTGGGCATACAGGTTTATTTTCTTGCTATTCTGACACCACAAGAAAAGTTATGCCTTTACTAATGCTGCCATGTACTGAGAGTGATAATAAATACATAACCAGAATGGTTTCTACAGTGGGCCACACAACTGACCCACTTGGATGGTTGACAAGAGAGCGTGGAGTCAGATTTACGTACGTCAAGGCCTTACCCTACAGCTATGGTTCCCAATCTGGGCTAAAACTATGTTATTGATGTATCAATCATATCAAGGGTAACATTGGCAGCTGCTTATTATCCCTGGTGTTAACGCTTACCATCACAGTAGGTGACTTTACATAGGCAATTACTGCTTTTGTACACTCTATTAACTCAGATAGCTAGGTAACAGCAGTCCAACAGCAACTGTCTTTTGGAGTATGGGGCGTATGGAAGAAAAATGCATCAGCTGGTATGCATTTGGTGGAGGAGATGGTGGAAAGCTGTAGGAAAAGGAAGAAAGGAATGTAGATATCTCTTGACCTGTCAAGAGCCACCTATGGAGCCAGAAGTTGTTGCTGTCACTGCTGTCAGTGGTAATGACTTCTTTTAGCACCAGCTGTGGTGGTATCCACGCATTCTATAATCACAAACTGATTTGCTAAAGGTTTTTTTTATGCAGATACATCAGTCATAATTTGAACATCATATAAAATAAGGTACTTCCTTAAGATTGACCTTCACTATTTTTTTTTAAATGACCATGATATCATAGAGTGCATCACACACGAAATGCTCGCGTCAAAGAAACATGCACTAAGCAGCATCATTACGGTGACATTCTTCTTTCCCTGCCAAAAGTCATCTTTTAAAATGCTGCTAGTTGAGTGCAAGGCATGACTATTCCTTTTTGTCAGCTAGGAACTCACCACAATTTTCAGCCTATATCTCTGATAAGTGCTTCTAAATACACTGAAGGAATGAATTGTTGGAAGCATAGTCATTTCAGTGTTGTTTTAAGTATCACTACAAAACTTAGTTGAACTCCAGAGGTTATTACAGAGATAAAAGTCGTATGCCCTTAAAAGTATTTGCCAAAAAGTGAATCCTGAGAATCTAATTGATACACTGAGCAGATATAAAGCAAAAGTCTAGCTTTTCCATACCCTGCACCCATGTTGTGGGTGTTTTCAGATGTCCTATCATTGTCAGTGTATACTTGCATAATTTCTGGCTATTTGGAATAAAACATTTAAATAGTAGTTTTCTAGTGACATTCAGTCCTTGTGCTTCCTTGAGATCACTGTTACGAAGCTGTGTATGAAGAGAATAGATGTGACAGGAGATGATCAGATCAACATGGATGAGAAAGTCAGTAACATTCAGCCACCAAAGTTCCCCTTCCTGTGTCTACAGCATTTTCCCTCCCTTTTCTCTTAATTCATCTCAAATTTTCCCTTGTCTAAGTGTCTGAAATGATGCACAGAATTTTGTCCATTTTCTGCTCCTCCATCTCCCGGCAAAGTATCACTGCCAGATACTCACAGTTACCTTTGCTTTTTCTGGAGCAGCAGGTATTTGTCTCCAGAGCATGAATTATGACTGCTCGCTAAGGATATCTCTAGCGTTTCATATTTTATTGGCAAGACAGTTTATATTAAAAAGCAGAAGCAGCTCTGTATCCCTAAGCTCCAGGGCAAAGCTGTGAGCATGCAGCAGCACCCAACAGCACCCAGGGATGGGAGGAGATGTGTGCCAGAGGAGATACGGTGCTCTACACAGACCTTCATTGCGTTCAGCACAGCTCCTGCATCTCCTGGAGCCGGACACCATTTGGACACGAGTGTAAAAACCTGGCTCATTCAGTAAGTAAAGTAAAAGTAAAAGTAAAAGTAAAAGTAAAAGTAAAAGTAAAAGTAAACGTAAAAGTAAAAGTAAAAGTAAAAGTAAAAGTAAAAGTAAAAGTAAAAGTAAAAGTAAAAGTAAAAGTAAAAGTAAAAGTAAAAGTTCAGTAAGTAAACTGTTTGCAGCCGAAAACATAACAAACCCACCCCTTTTTCCCACTCATAAATTATTTTTAAGATCTGTATTTTATAAAATTGTTTTGCTTGCAAGAAATTCACTGTAACTCTTTATTGACATATATGCTATTCGTGTTATACCTTACTCACATCATATTGTTTCTGTCACCAGATCAACTCTCTGAAACTTTTCATCAATAGACAGTGGAACCGGAACAGTCGTTTCTAGTTGGATCTTTAAGCAAGACAGACTTACTCACACATACACAAAACAGCAGCCAACATTTGCTTGTGTGGATGACCTGAGGCAGCAGTTTTGGGTACTGAAACCCAGTGGTACATAAGAGATGGGAAAGCAGATGTGCCATGAAGTTCCCAGCATTGGCAGAGCATCCTCAGCTACATATTCTAGCAATCAGGCTACTCCAGGGCAGCTGACATCAAACTGATATTGGATTAATTTCACATTCCAGAATAGTAGCAATAATCCTAAATTACATAGGTCTACACAGGACTTCAGTTCCTGACAATCATTTGTCAGCTGCAGCCTTGCTCCACATGTACTCAGTCCCTGCAAAATTTTAGCATGTTGCCTTTTGGCAGGATTAGTGTATTGGACATCCCCTGAGAAAGCCATAGGAAATACATACTGGTCTTGTGGTTAATTTAACAAAGCTCTTGATGTCATTATTATTTAGTGGAAAAGTAGTCAAACACTTACTGGGCAGCCAAAATTTAAATAAATTCCCGTGTTCTTAAGTGGTCATTTTGAATGTTTGACATAAATGCACATCTCTGTTTAAGACACATGGCATACACAGATGAACATACACACCACTCGGTGTTTTAACATGCTAAAGCTATTTGCGACTCTGCTTTAGAGTTCCTGGCTTACAAAACCAATGGTGATAAGTAAAATAAGATCTGGAACAAATTAATATCTTTCCCAATAACCTGTGGTTTTCTTTAGGACTGCTCATAGTACTTAATAGGCAGTGAGAGCTTCCCATAACAATAACAAAATGTGAAAGAGGAAGAAATCCTATTAATATTGTCATGTGCAAAGTCAAGCGCTTAAAATTTAGGAAGTATAAAAATAAGGTTCCCTGTGTGATGCTAATTTGAGATCCTCATATACATTTATTCAGATACTGAATATTCAACTTTTTTCCGCAGGATCCTTCTGCAGCCGGGATAGATGGGGAAGCCGGGAAGCAGAAGCAAAGTGCCGCTCCCCAAGCAGGGCACAGCTGGCCGCCAGCAAACGCTGTGCCACCACCAGCTTCTCTGCCACAGAATTAGAGAGGAGCCCAGCGGAGTTATCAGCAGCATGACTGACTGAGGTG
This sequence comes from Pampusana beccarii, assembly GCA_013399365.1. NCBI lineage: Eukaryota > Metazoa > Chordata > Aves > Columbiformes > Columbidae > Pampusana > Pampusana beccarii. The sequence continues at coordinate 162,092 of VWYH01010583.1, forward strand.
CACGAGTGCTGAGATGCTGGCTGTGCAAAAAACAACTTCTCCTTTTCCAGGGGCCCTTAAGAGCAGATGTAACCCAGCTGGGTTGCCCAGAAGGGGCAGCCTCATCCTGTTGCCTCCTTCCCTCCCCTGGGACCCCACAGCTGGGCTTCTCACCTGAGCTGGGGCACAGACGGGTCCATGCCCACGGCCAGCAGCTGTTTGAAAAGAGAGGGCAATCGGGAACAGGCAGCTGGAGTTGTTTCAGGAGCGCATACGTTTCCCTTGTCTTTCTAACCCAGGGATCTCAGGGGAAGCGCCAGGTCAGCTGGGCTGGTTGTGCCCCCAGCTGCAAACTTGTGGTGGGAGAGGAGCAGCCCCCAGCTGGGACCTACCAGGAGCAGATGTGTATCCGTGAGGAACATGTACCCTGTGGGCTTGTGGAACATGTGCCTTGTGGATCAAGGCACAATGCGGGTAACACCTTGCAGAAAGCCTCAAACCTCTTCTAATCAGCTACTGCAGGGAGAGGGGATTAATTCTGCATTAATGCAATACTGCACCCAGCCTAACGAGCTCTGTTTCTTAAGCTGTAAGGCCACCGTGTCATCCTTTTCCCCTTCTGCTGTTCTCTGTGTGGCTGATATATTTTGGTCCTTTTCATTACAACAAATCAAAATGGAGAAAAAAAGACTTAAGACTTTACAATTGCATTCATTTTATTCTCCAGGGGGAAAAAAAGAAAAAAAAAAAAAACAGCCATCTCCACCATTCAGCTTGTCTGGTTTTGTACCTGGGCACTACAATGGTTCATATTAACAGCCGTAATATTTTTATAGTAGGTAAGTGGAAGTTCAGAAACACTGAGTGACCTCTCCATGTAGGAAAAAACAAAAGCTTTTATTGCAAGCTTCCTCTTCTAACAACAAAGCTGCTCTCCCACCCTCCCTACAGTTTACCAAAAATTGTTTCTTCTCTTTAAAATGTTTACTGCAAAATACCACAATTGTGTCTCGAATTCCCACAAATCTCAGAGTAGCAATACAACAGACCCCAAATCTGTCAACGTAGTTTCACCTCAGTGTTGCTGCCGCAGCCAAGGTTTGGATCAACCCACCTCAGACGCCTGCACTGCCTGTACGTAGAACCCACACACTTGTAAAGGAGACAACCATGAGCTGTGGGTGACAAAACAGCATATGGATTGGGGGAGATACAGGGGCTAAGCTTTAAAATTGCAAAACTGGAACCTAGGGAATGAAGATTAAAAAACAAACAAACAAACAAAATTTAAAATTACCCCATACCTAAAATTTCAGAGTATTTCTTTCGAAGTCAGATAAAGAGTCTCACTCAAATAATACAGTTGTTTATGACTCAAATGTTCCTCAGCCTCCACATTCCTAAGTACTCAGCTAACTTCACTATTTTTTAATGTAAAGCCAGCTCAAAGCTTCTCAGTTTTTTAAATGGTGGCAGAATGCGTTCAGGATGGTGAGGACAAAAAATTAGGGGCTTTGGTATACAGTGAAGAACCAGAGCAGTCCTTCTTGCCACATGAAAAACGTGGTTCAAGCAACTTGAGTCTGCTCAGAGCCTCATTCCAGGAAAGCATTTTTTCAAACCTTCCTGTTGCTAAAGAGGAGAAAGAAGAGATTTCTGCCTCTTGGGTGGGAGTGCTTAAAAAGGGACACATAGAGTTGTTCCCCATCTGGAAGAGGCTATTTGCTTAAAAAACTGCAGGGCACAGGCTTTCATTGCTCATTGAGTTGAATTTCACGGCCTTTTACTAACAGTGGGAGCCAAGTAGTTGTGGCACTCGCTGTCCCAGCACAGGGGTGGTGCTGCCAGCGCTCAGGCTCCCTGGGGGTGACACAGAGGACCACAGTCACTCCAGCTTCTCACAGGGTAGGTGGTAGGAGGCTCTGCCTCTTGAAGGAACAGCTGACCAAGGCCAAATCTGCAAGACAAGCAGTGTCATAGAGTGCTCCTGAGCGTTGCATTACGGTTAGATTTTTGGCTCGGGGTTTTTTTCGGTCTTTTACAATGAAAGCAATCTGTTTTGCTGTCCATCTCAATGTATTTACGTGCTGTTTCAAAGTATCGGCTTGTGTACACAGGTACCTTATTGTGACCTTATTAGTGTTTATAAATATGTAAAGGGTGTCACGAGGATGGAGCCAGGCTCTTCTCGGTGGCAAACAATGATAGGACAAGGGGTAATGGGTTCAAGCTGGAACACAAGAGGTTCCGCTTAAATTTGAGAAGAAACTTCTTCTCAGTGAGGGTGACGGAACACTGGAACAGGCTGCCCAGAGAGGTCGTGGAGTCTCCTTCTCTGGAGACATTCAAAACCCGCCTGGACGCCTTCCTGTGTAACCTCACCTAGGTGTCCTGCTTCGGCAGGGGGATTGGACTAGATGATCTTTTGAGGTCCCTTCCAATCCCTAACATTCTGTGATTCTGACATTCTGTGATTCTGTGATTCTGTGATTCTGTATAATGCTAGATCCTTCCTCCACAGAATGCTTAGCCTGCTCCCATCCTCACACGATCCTCAGAGGCACATGAATGTGGCACTCAGTACTCAGCTGGGACACAGCCCTCTGAGTCCCAATGAACCTCCTGACTTGCTACGGCAATGCTTTGTAACAGAGTAATTCCTGGCAACCTGTTTGCAGAAATGGAGAGATATAATGGCTGAGCTCCTTTACACAGCCCTTTACTGGTTGCCATTGACAACAATGTCTTGAACAATAGCCTCAAGCAAGCTCAGTGGCTTCACTGAGGACTGATGATGTCCATAACATCTGCTGAGCACCTATGTGGAGCCCAAGCCCTGCTTTCTGAAAGCACTTCATAGGTAACTGTGAATGCCTCAAAGACAGGAACAACAGCAACAGGAACGCTCCACGATGCGTGGTCTGAATGTATGTTACACTCATTTCTCTCTCCATCAGAGGCTTTGTAATCTACCTCTCTGGGGACATGGTGATCGAGATGGTGTCATGTTCATGTGCATTTAGCAAGTCTGGGGAGATGGAGGGAGGCTCAGATGCAAACCAGTGTATCTGTTTTTACCCACTGAGTGTTTGTTCATAGGGAGTGCCTATTTCAAAGATTGCTGGTTATGGGTAAGTAATCAGTCTGTTGCCTTTTCTCCTTGATTCATTTTGTGTAATGTTAAGATTAAAAATGTGTTAAGAGCTCCAGGTTCATTCACCCAGGTCTTTCAGTGAATCTGCATGTCTCAACTTCCTGTTAAAATTTAAGATGAAACTAATTGATTCGCTTCATGAAAACTGAAAACTCAGCCAACTTTTTCTTGCTGTGGATGTGACTTGCCCCAGCGCCCCATTACTCCTGTACTGCAAACCATCATGTGGGAAAGCAGGAAGGAACTCGCACTCAGAAGTTGACTGCTAGTCCATTTCTTGACATCATGAGGGAGAATATGATGTCAATTGGTTGGTAGAAAGAGCAAAGTTAGTCCATCTCCTTTGTCAAATATGTTAGTACTCCTTCTGTTGCCCCAGGAAACTCAGGTTTCTAGGATTGCCAGAAACTGCTGAATTAATCATCACAGATCTACAGATCCATAGCTGTTTCTGAATAAACCTTCATGCACCGTGTCCATGGGGAACTTATCCTTGAGAAGCTTATGCAAGACTCCAAGTCACTTGCTCATGTCACAGAGTTTTTATGAGCTTAAAGATTAAGTTTTGCACAGCACTAATACGAGCAAATATTTATCATTCTGAGTTTAACTAACATGTAACTGTGCCTATCCCACTTCAACAGGATTTTGATCTGCTGCTTACTTAAAGCAAGCCATAGACTTAAGCAGCTTGCTGAATAAAAGCCAAAGGGAAGACACATTAAAAGAAAAGGATAGGGAATCAGAAATTATTGCATAAAGTTTTCAAACAATTTTTTTTCTCCTTTAATTCTAATGTCTTATTTTTCCTGAGTTAGCATTGCTTTCCCAGTAGAATCTTGGTGCAGCTCTCATCTTTTCAATAGAAAAGAAAGAAAACTGAAACAAAACTACAGTTTCCTGTTTAATTGAGCACCACTTTTAAAAGGCTGAAGTCAGGTTCAAACACGGAATTTCTCAGACAGACTAGGGGTTATTTATTTGTATCTTTAGAAAGCCCTGAGCTGTTCTGCAAATGTTTAATCTCATATTAATTAAATAAGAATCAATCATTTCAGTATAATTTCAAATGATACATGAAGCACACGAGGGTCTTGTAAGCGTAACAAGACATTACAACATCTGTTATTATTAATGCTCTTTACTTTCTGCCAAGTTTATCCACGGTCCTGTCAAGTGAGGAGATCCCTCCTCACTAGTATAGGAATCAGATGATCAGAGCTGGGCTCACCAGGGAAGAGGAGACACAAGGATTCTGATGCATTTCAGGACAATGTAAAGGACTTGTTCATGCTCGTCTTGCATACTGTGTTCAGCTTTGGGACCCTCACTAAAAGAAAGACAGTGAGGTGCTGGAGCATGTCCAAAGAAGGGCAATGAAGCTGGTGAAGGATCTGGAGCACAAGTCTTATGAGGAGTGGCTGAGGGAACTGGGGCTGTTTAGCCTGGAGAAAAGGAGGCTGAGTGAAGACCTTATCACCCTCTCCACCTACCTGAAAGGAAGCTGTAGCATGGAGGGCATTGGCTTCTTCTCCCTAGTAGCAAGTGATAAGACAAGAAGAAATGGCCTCAAGTTGCACCAGGGAGGTTTAGATTGGATATTAGGAAAAATTTCTTCACAGAAAGTTTTGTCAAACACTGGAACAGGCTGCCCAGGGAAATGGTTGAGTCACCATCCCTGGAGGTGTTTAAGAGACATATAGACGTGATGCTTAAGGACATGGTTTAGTGGTGAGTTTGGCAGTGTTAGGTTGACAATTGGACTCAATGACCTTAAAGGACTTTTCCAACATAAACATTTGATTCGATGATTCTGACTGAAGAGTGAAGGAGCTATCACCTGTGAATATGACGGGAAGGACTGAGTGCTGTATGAATCTCCTTATCAATGTGTTGTGATCTCCTGGGCAACCTTAATTTTGGTAGATTTAATGAGGTGCAAAGAAGGCTCCTTATTCATTTTAAATGGCTTGTAAAGAGAGGCACAGCATCGTGTATCACCCAGGTTCTGTTTGTCCAACGTGCTGCAATTGCATATATTTAGCCCAGAGACAGCAGTCTTCAAGTACCCCTACAGTGGGGATGTTTCAGGCAAGAAAATTATTTTTTCTGGGTTGAAGACCAGAGAATGGTAAAGAACAAGTATGGAATAACAGTGATAGTGCAAAATACCACAGACAAGGTGAGATTTGTCAGGGTATTTTCATGTCAATATACAGAAAGCTGGGCTGTAGCATGTCATGTTAGCACCTGGAGGAATGAACTGCAAGGCTTGAACCTAATGTTTCTGAAAGCTCGAAAAATATTTTCTGTGACCTTGATAAAAACTGGGAGAAAAAAAAATCTCACTGAAATCTCCATGAAAAAAATACATTCAACAGAAAAGCAGAAAAAAAAAATTCCCACAATCTAAATCAGTTCAGACTTATCCCAGAGGGAGCTGCTCATCTTTCTGCCTATTTTCACCCCATTTGTTTTATGCCATCTCTTTCTAATACAACCAGGGAAACTGATCAAACACATTCTATACATACCACCCAGCCCACAGTCTCAGCATCCCAGCTGTATTCCTAACCTCACAAATTCACAGTGAAACCATCTCCAAGGTTTCAAAAGCATAGCAGCTTTCATGAAGGGGGGCAGTGGGAGCTCTCTTAATTAGCCCAGCTTCTTTGTGCATTTCTAGACATGTCTCCCTCTTTGTTCACCTTCAAGAGTTTAATGCCAGGGTAGAAAGAGAAGATTTCTCCTCCATAAAGTAGCATCACATTCTTTTGTGTCTTCTTTTTTCCCTAGTAAAGTTTTGGCCCTTGGAAAAACAGCTGGGGCCAACCATCTAAATGGAAAGAGGTGAATTTTAACCAGTGTGCACTTTTATTGAGCATTAACAGTGGAAAATTTGGAAGCCCAGCCAGTTAGGTGAGCATTTCATTCGCAGGAAGTCCTTCACATGTCCCTGCAACTCTGGCAGGGGAAATTCAAACACAAAACGATCATTAATGTAACTCAACCCTTTCTGGAAGTGCAACAAAATGAAATTCAGTCTTGATAGCTTAATTCTTTTTATTTTTCCTCTTGGGACATAGCCTGACAGTCGTTTTCTAGTAGAGGCTGAATGCAGGGAAGGTAGCTGGACTGTGAATTTTCTCACCAGTTCTTTAAAGCACAGATGTATACAGAGAAGAGAGTTAAGGTTAAAGTCATGGAAAGGTGGGTTCTGATGTTATGTGTTCCTGATTTCATTATCAAACGTTTGCAACAAGGAAATCACGTGATGCCCTGGCACATTCAACCTGGGCTTAGAGGTCCTGAGACAACAAATAACTCAAGGATGTGCCTAATCTACACACAGCCAGTTTTTCTGAGGAGATCCCATGTGGATCAAGTCAAAGAATAATTTAAAATGTCATTACAATTTATCTCTGGCTACTAATAATATGGTTTGAAAACTGAGATTCACCATTAAAATTTGTGTGGTTTCCAAAATTGGAAGTAATACATGGCTGGATAACAGGCAGCAGTAAGTTTAAGTTTGTAGTTTCTGAGAATTGTTTTGTCTTATAGGCTGCAATATTTCTGTTACTGGAGAACTGAAATTAAAAGTTTAAATGCTGGTCATTGTCTAGTTTTCAATATGCATTATCACGCTGGCTTGAAATAAAGATGAAAACATGAAAGAAATGTAGCATTTTAAAAAAACCCAAAAGTGGATCTCCTTCCAAAGTCAAGGCAGCTATGAGCATCAATCTATCTTTATATGTTTCCTCATTGCTATGAAGACACTGTCTTCCCTACTAAGTAAACTACATTTAAAGAATTTCATACTAAGCCACTGCAATATAAAGGAATGTAAACTAATTCTGATCTGTACCTCAGCTCTACCGCCCTTTGAAGCCCCCCTGGACAGGTGCTGGCAGAGTATTCTGTTCCCTTTCACCAATATCCTCACCTCACCATTTTCCCCTTTGAAACCCTTGCAGATCTCTCCTGATGACTTAAAACACAACTTTCCTGCAAGAAAGGAAGGAACAATCTATTTAAAGGCTACTTGCCTTTTCAGTACATGCATACTTGTACATCGTACATCTTACTGCGTGTATATTACTCTGGTTTCCAGTGTGTTCTATCCCCTTTCTCAGAAACAGCAAAGTTTAAAGGGGTAGCTATTGCCTAGAAGTATATCAGCGTTGCTTTACAAACCTATAGTAATAAACTACACCAATGTCTGAAACAACTGTAAAACTCTTACTGTGAGACCTTTCATATTTTATTTTTCCCACATAAAATAAGATCTCATTTTTTTATAAAAAGTTTAATAAGATTTATATGTGTTAAATTGTGCAAAATGTACACAAACAGTGTACACAAAAAGCTTATATGGTAACATTCCAAAAGTTATATTTTGTCCATTTTGGAGTTTTGATGCCAGTGAATCAGTATAATGATGACAAATACACACAGTTAATTAAAAAAATAAAGCAGGTATAATATATGTGCACTCATGGATCCTGAGAGGCAAGGGGTCTCTTCATACTCAAGCTAGTAATTTTTACAAATCAACATCTTAATCCACATTTTAATTGTAGTTAACGTTTAGCTGTTAGGCTGTGTGCTGCAGGAAAGGGGCTGAGAAAAGATCCACAGGAATATATCCACAAGTCAAGTTCAGACAACTAATCACATCTGTTCCCCTTGGATTCTGCTTTCATGGTAACTTAACATAGTCCCAAGCCTCATCTCTCAACCATTCTGTTAAACAAAGGTCATAGATTTTGCATTCACCATGGAAAAAAGAGAGTCAATTGACTATGTTGGCCAGCTATTCATCCTCGTTTCTTTTCAATTTAAGATCTAACATGTTGATGCTATTTAACAAAAATTGAATTCATTAACACATTAGTCAATATACAAATATTGTCTGATGATTAACTTCTTGTTCTTTTTCCCAGGCATAAAATGATCAAACTAAATCTCAGATTTTTTTTTTTGTTGTTGCTTTACTTTCTCAGCTGTTTTTTCACTATCATTTTCTGTAGATAATTGGATAAAAGGAGATGCTTCTGTAGTTATTGTCTTTTTGTGTGGATTCTTTTATGTATTTTTATTAGAGCATTTCTGCTGTTTGAAGTGACTGTGTCCATCCCCCCTATTGGAGAATTATACTCGAAGAAAACAATGGAAAACAGTTCTACAGCCACCATGCACAGACTTTGTTTGTCTGGATAGATTATGGGCTGCAGGATTCTGGAGGATAATTTTATTACTTTTGGACATGCCCTCACTGCCCTGCCCAACCACAGCAGACTGTGCGGCACAGCACAGTTACATCTGTACTATCAGACAATGGCTCTGCTCCTGCTTCTGATGTAGTTATGGAGAGTTGTGCCATGAACTCATATTGCTGCAATTCAGATGTGTTACTGAAATAAATATGATGTATATTTTCCATTATATGATTACTGGATTTGGTTCTGGTCAATTAAAGCAGCCTGCTCAGGGCTATCAACAGGGTAATGACTAATGTCAATAAGCAACCCTTCCTGGCATCTGCTGGATACCCGTAAAAAAAAAAAAAAAAAGAAAAGAAAAAAAGGCGGTCACATAAATTTGCTGCCTTCCACCATATTTAGACTAAGAATACACAACCACATGGAGCTGAAGACAGGTATTGTGCCCAGTGAGAAAGTGGCAAAGGGAACATGTGTTGCTAGGAGTGTGTCAAACCTGCCATGAACGTGGCCCTGGTTCAAGGTTAAGAATTTGGGCGCAGCGCTGTGCGCATCACCTGGGAAAGACCACCTGGCAGCATTCTGTCAGCCTCACGAGACGGCTGAACTAGACCCGAGTCTCGCAGCACAGCAGAAAAAGGCTCAAAACGTAACGGAGATAAAAGTTTGTGCATGTGAGCACTTAAATCAGCACAATTACAATAGAACAAAACAGCCCAAGTGCCAAGCAGGGCTTTGGTGTGTGGTGGGCAGCCCGAGCGCCAGGCCTGCAGAGGACAGCAGGAGAGCAGCCCTGGGCTGGGACCCTGCCACAGAGGGAGAGCTTCAGAACAGAGATGTTCCTGGTGAGCTTCACGTTGGTGCCTGTCTCCCCCTCTCTCCCTCCTGCTAGCTCCCAGTTGGCCCACAATGGCCTTCAGTGTTTCAGCAAGTGGGAGACACCTTCTCTTTTTTTACCCCAGCTGGGCCTTCCTAATCAACCAGTGGGTTTCATCTCCAAAACAAAGATGCTCCCTCACACCCCAGCTGCTCTCCTAGCTCCTTCTCCCCTGGTTTTGATGCCACCCTAGATATTGTGCTAAACAAATCCCCGCACCGTGGGGAGCAAAGATGGGCATCTCTAGTTCTCCATTGTTTTGAAGCAGGAAATGGTTGCAGAAAAGCCTCTTCTCAGCGCACCCGGACTGATGACATGGGACTGGTGGGATCCCTTCTGCCAGAAAGTAACCCTCACTGGAACAATCAGCAATTTGGACATCCGAAAATTATTTTATTAAACAGCAGTTGTTAATCAGTAGGAGGTCTTTTTCCACAGCCATTCTTTAAAGCCCAAACATTTCCATGTTTCCTGTAATACTTGTGCTTAGTCACACATTGACAAATACGAGGAAAAAAAACTCAGATCTGTATGACAAATTTTTGGAACCGCCAAAATAATCTCTTCAAATTTTGCAGTCACTCGGCAGCAGGAGTCCAAGAGGAGAGTGTTGAAAACAAAAACTTGTATTTGTTCACTGGAGTTTTTACTGCATTTCTCTCCCAGAAAAGGATATGTATCATATTCTGCTAAAAATACATTATCAAATAAACAGACTACAGACCTCATTAAAGTTTAGGAGCTGCCAAGTCCACTTTTTGCTACCCAGCCCATAAGTCTGACAGAGAGAGAAAGGATAATCCTTTGCAATTCAGACAGAATTTAACACACTTCAAGATGGAGGTATTTAACACACTCAGGTATAGCGACCAAAGCCTCTGTCAGAGGACATCTTCTGCAGAGCATCCTGCCATCTTGCAGCTCGCACACCCATATGAGCAAAAAGTGTCCATCTGAGTCTGGCCTCCCCTGCTATAATATATCATCAGAAAAGAGAGCACTAGATCAAAATGGCCAAAAATCTAAATACTTGAGAAGTATCAAGTACTGTTATTAAGAGTATTACTCTCTAAATACTTAGAGAAGAATAGTTGTGCTGATTGGGCACAAGGCCATGCGTCATTAATCTGTGAAATTTTCCTCCTCCACACCAGGGAGGCTGGCAGTGGTCTTGTTCAGAAAACCATCCATTGACAGAGCAGGTCCACTCATTCTTTTTTATTATGGTCATCCCAAAAGGCCGTGACCTCAATGAAAGCAAAGGCAAATATCCCCTCCCACATCCAGCAATTTTGAGGCATGGAAGGAACAAGCACTGCATCTCTAAGTAGATATTGAAAGAAAGAGATAAGCCTGGCTGTTTTTCAAAGGGCTGGCTTAGCACAGAGCTGGGACTGGGCGTAGGCAGCTGAGGATAGCAACTCTGTGGTCTGCTCTGCTGGTGGCACAGGCCTGAGAAACTAGGTTTGCTGCATGACCTTGCATGACCAGCTTCTGCTGGTGGAATCCTCCCTCCTTCTTTCACCAGGCATGCACCCATGAGCAGGAGCAGCAGGCTGGGCTCTCGCCCAGATTTCTGTCTCTGATTTATACTTTCCTTCTCCACTTTCTCCTTCCAGGGCCAGTCCATTCTCTCATTCCCTCACGTCACACTAGGCTGGCTGGGTCGCTGAGAACCTCAAGCATTGAATGCTTTTGGGTCTTCCTCCAGGTGAGAGCTTCAGACTATGTCCTACAGGCAGCTACACATCAACATCAGAGATCCAGAAAGGCCTGGGGCTCAATATGCCCATAGTGTTTCCTACCGGCCTGATAAGCAATACATAAATATCATTTACATCTATGACATGTCACTACACATCCCAGGGTGTGACTGCTGTTCAGAGGTACTTCACTATCCCCACGACACTCCTGCAGACCTTGGAAGAGCAACTCAGAGGCATGGGTTTTGTCAGAGAGAATCAAAACTTCAGTGTCTCGCTTGGAATCTAGTCCTTAGTCCACCTCATGGCCATCTGCGTAGTACAAATTATATTTCTCACCAGATAAAACATTTCTGCAGCTCGAGGGAATACCGTCATTATAAAGCACATTTGAGTGTGTGAGGTGCTTAATTCTTTGCATTTTTGGGGTCATTTTGCTATGATGGAGTTTTAGGTGTTGTAGGGAAATGAGCACCCCTGCTCACCACCTTAACAACATACTCAGAGGCACCTTTGTAAATGCAATAAAGAAAATAAGACTCTCCAACAAATACAGACAGATAATTGAGACTTTATAAAGGTACAAATATTCCCTCACAATAAAGACACTATTTTTTGCTAAAGACTATGTTTTACATTAGTTTTGTCCAGGTGAACATGGTGTTGGCTGTGATGGGGTAAAGCCACAGGGAGAAGTCTCCTGGAGAAGCCAACAGCCATGGTTGGGTGTGCATGAAGGGTGCAGCTGCACATCACCAAGCCTTCGCGGTGACCTCAGTGGGATGAGTAAGCAGACCCAGCGTTTTCCATACAGCAGAGAACAATTTCTCTCATTTTGCAGCTTTCTCCTGGGCCTCCCAAGAGAATAATTCTTCTTTCTTTCCAGACTGTCTCCAGCTGCCATAAAGCTTCCCCCCAGATCTCTGGAACTCCTGCCTTATCAATACAAGAAAGGAAGGAAACATAAAATGTTCAGAGTGACAGGTTCAACTGTTGTTCTTCTTAACTAAAAACGTGGGAAATCTTTGTTAGTAGGAGAAAGAGGTGAAAACATGTCAGCGCAGCAAGGTGACATGTCTTTGCAGGCCTCTTGCTCCCTTTCTACAGGCACAATCAGCCATGAACACAAATACAACAGGAGCGGCTGTTGCAGATCTCCTGGTTTGCCCCATTATGGCTTCCAGCAGTTCCCCTTGGTGCGGACCCCTTTGGTCAGGAATACAGGGAAGATAAGATACGAGCTGATACAATGGCTCAGTGTGGGACAAGGGTCGTTTGGCTCCTGCCTGTCCGTGCAACGTGCCGTGTCCATGAGACTACTGCATCTGTGTGCGGGCAGCCACACTGAGCTCCCACGATGCACAAAAGTCATGTACTGAATTTTCCCTCTTTGCCTCCAGCCATCCCTGTTCTGCTTCTTGCTAAGTCAATTAATATCTACCATACTAGCAGTAAAGGGCCCTTGGGAAAAAGGAAACCGGGGAGTAGGCTGGCTGTTCCCGATCTAGGCTTGCCCCGTGCCAATACAGCATATTTTCTAGAGTGTTTTTTACAATTCAGTTTAAATGACTCAGCTGAGGGGTTTTGTATAACTTCTGACCACAGACTAACAGTTCTCACAGGAGGTAATATTTCCTAGTGTTTGGCATGTGCTTTCCTCCTTTTCATCTTAGCGCTTGTGCTCCTTCAGCAATCCTTACCCACTTCTTTCCTTTCTTTGTGCTTACAGCCTACAACTTTGTAAGTGGTTACTGGGTCCCTCATCCTCCACCGAGCCCTTCACCACGCAGGATAATATATCACATTAATTACCGTTATGCAAGTACCTAGACAGACAGGCTTTATCTAGCTGGTTTAATCTTTCCCATAAACCAGTCCTTAAAGGCCAACAGCAGTTTGAGTTATTTTGTGAGAATTACCTCCAGTTTGTCAACATCAATCTGCAATGCTCTGATCTCTGAATAACTGGATTGTTGCAGCGGTGACAAGGTGTGACCATATTCTTTTTGGTAAGTAACCAGCTGCTCATTTGTTGCATTTTACTAACTGCATTTAATTCTACCTCTGTTTTTTTCCAGTTCCGTTATACTCTCCATGTTACACTTTTTGTAGTAGGCAGCACCAGACACAATCAGATTGCTTAGTCTGTCAGCAGCAAAGGTAATTGATGTAAATATTTAAAACACAGAAAACCTTGATATATGAAACAATTAAACCCTTCCAAAAGCATCCTTTCTCTAAATCATGTCCTGGTAAACTGAATTTACGTGGCAGCAAAACAACGAAATCAAAACATTGCCTTCCATTTCTGCTGATGGGAAATATTCCTCCTCTTTGCTCTATGTTCTTGCTCCTCACAGAGTGAGTAGATATTTGATTAGGTACAGATTTAAACACAAAAAGATTTTCCAAGCTTCGGTTCCAAGTTCCAAGCAATTACCATTTTGCTGGGTGTAACTCACTGCAGGATCGCCCAACCGGAGGGCAGAACAGAGGAGGCTCTTTACAAAGAAAAAAAAAAAAATTCCAAGTGTTTCACCTCAGAAGGAATTCTTAAAAAATGTGCTTCTCCCCAGAGACCTGGAGTTGTTTGTCTCATTCAAGGGCTGAGTATTTCCCTCTCGCTAGCAGACTGGCAAGGAGGTGAAGGGCTCATGCTGCAAAGTGAGCAAAGAGCTGTCCTGAGTTGACACTGGATTTGCACCGGAAGCTCCTGAGGCCTCCGCCGGTGTCACCTCAGAGTGCCGTCTGCCTCACACCAGACCCTTGCACTCCACCTGAGGTATAACAGGCAGGATGTGCTCACCTTGCCTGCTTCTCCAGCAGCACTGGCAGCAAAAGAAATTCACAATCAGGGTAACTTCACAACCAGAGCAAAAAGTCTAATTTGCATGCCTAAGTCTGCTCTCACAACAGCCTTTCCAAGAGGGAATATAGTTGTTAAGGCTGGTGGTCTTCTGGTGACTCTGCAACTCTGCCTCTGAGGAGCTCATCTGGAGAGAATAAGAGCTAGTATTGGTCCCACAGGTCTCAGATAATCAAGATTAAATGTGATTTTTTTTGTGCTAAAACCAAGTCTAGAACAAGAAGCTAACTAACTAGCTCTGACTAGATGACACCAAGTGGTCATAGCAAAATTTACATTTATTATTACTGGAACATTTTGCAAAACTTTCACCCTTTGAACTGGAGGTTTGCACCTTTGCCATTTGAACAATTTCATTTTTTATGTGGGAGCCACTAAGTCTGGGTATTTTGAATTTAGGAAGAGCACTCAAACTGTTAAAAAATACAAGGAAAATATTTCAATATAATTTGCTACCATACTCGAAAGCTGAGTTATTCTATATTAACAAGATGCAGACTTTTAAGAACTTAATTATTTAGCGGTTAGTGAGGTGGTTAATAACTAGGCTATGCAGTAATGCTATTATAGAAGTCATTGAAAAAGTTCCTATTACTAAAACATTGGAGGTCTTTGGATTTGCATTGCATGGACTATGCAAACCTGCTGAAATATAAAATAGCAGCAGATTAGTTACACCATTATTTCAGAAAAAGTGTTTATCACTCTCTGGACTTTTTGGTTTATAATATCTCTCACAAGAGATATTCGAACATGTCTTTACTGGGCAAGATACTTAATGATGTAGGAAAAGAGATGTCAATAGTCTATTTTCTCATCTGTTATGTTTTTGTGTATGATGTAGGGTTATATGAGCAACTATCAAACCATGTTTTTGAAAGTCAGTCATTTGCTGGAATGTGTTCTCTTAGGACGTTTTCTCCCTTAGATGACTCTGTGAAATAATACTTCCCTAGTCATTTTGCCAGCAATCGTCAGCAAAACATCAGAAGTCTAGCCAACCCAAGGCTGAAAACTGGCTACACTGAAAATTAACTCAACAGGTTCTTCCATTGTTTTTGAAGGGTTTAAATTCCCCCCCATGGAAGAGTCTGAACCTGTGCAGAAGGAGAGGGATTGTGATGTTAAAGCAAATCATAGAATCATAAAATAGTTTGGGTTGGAAAGAACCTTCAGAGGTCATCTAGTCCAACCCCCGTGCAATGAGCAGGGACATCTTCAACTAGATCAGGTTGCTCAGAACCCCATCCAGCCTGGCCTTGAATGTTTCCAGGGATGGGGCATCTACCACCTCTCTGGGCAACCTGCTCCAGTGTTTTACCAACCTCATTGTAAAAAACTTCTTCCTCATGTCTAGCCTGATAAAGCCTCTGATCATTTTTGTGGCCTCCTCTGGCCACTCTCCAACAGGTCCACGTCTTTCCTGTACTGAGGGCTCTAGAACTGAACACAGTACTCAAAGTGGGGTCTCACCGGAGTGGAGTAGTGGGACAGAATCACCTCCCTCAGCCTGCTGGCCATGCTCCTTTTGATGCAGGCCAAGATACGATTTGCCTTCTGGTCTGCAAGAGCGCGTGAGGGCTCCAGCCCTGTTGAAATCACAGCAAAAGCCTCACACTACATGAAACTGCCCTGAGCCCTGCAGTACCTCACTTCAGAAGCAGGGCATACAAGTGGTGTGTACCCACTGTACAGGTATTAACCTATTTCAGACGAGCAAGTACTTGTAAACCTCCTCCAGCAGGACACTTGCTCAGCATGACAATCTCCTCTCCTTGATCAACAGCAGCAAATTGGTCTTCCTTTGTTCTCCTTACTGTCAGACCCCCTCTCAGAGCAGAAAGTTTTGCCCAGCAGATTTTCTCAGCACTGACTTTGCCCCCTCAGAGGAAATGTCCTATGTTCCTCTGCACTCCCCAGCCCCACTTGCCCCTCTAGACCCTCAATCCCCACCGACAGCTGAGGAAGGGCAGCAGCAGGGAGGTTTCTGGAGCTCTTCCCTCTCACTTCGCTCCTCCCTGACAGAGCCAGCAGGCTCCATCTCCAGCTTGGAATTTCCCTAGCAGCAAAGAGAAGTCCCACCTGATTGCAGGAACTCAAATCACCCACAGAGGTGGATGGACGATGGAGTGCAAGTTACCACTGGTCTGACATGTCACATCACAGGAAACATCACGAGTATTGAAGTACCTGGATGTGGGGCTTCCAGCCAGCAGGAGGGCAGTTTAGGGACATGGACTTAAGAGTAGCCTTGGGGGCATCCAGGCTTTACAGTGCCTGTACTTAGACCTAGAAACAATGTAAATGTAATATAGGAGACATGCTAGAAGTGCTTCTGTAATATGGCCTGAAAATAGTGAAGTTAGTCTGCCCTGGGGAGAATCTGCTGAGCCTGGAAAATCATTTTGGTGAGTCTGAGCAGATGACATAGAGGACTGTCACAGCCCTCATGTTTGAGAGCTCTGTGCAACTACTACTAACTCTGAGAGTATCTGGAAAATCCACTAAAATGCTTCAGAAACCCTTTATGTGCACAGACATAGGGAAGAGGCAGATAAGTCTGGCTTGACCAGACTAGTGGAAGAAAGGAAGAGAGAATATGGTAAGAGAAAGGCAGGAGTGAGGGAGGGCTGGGGAAGGGCCAAGCCAGTGAAGGCAGGGTATTTCAAGCAGAGTAGGAATGAAGTGAGCCAGAGGGAGTGACAGGAGCAATGTCACCAGAACTATTAGCCAGAAGGATGAACTGGACAGCTTTTCTAACAGTCTGGAAGCAGAGAGGGATGTGTTTGGGAAGCCAAGCAGAAGCCTGAGCAGCTTATCTAGCAGAGAAGTCAGATTATTATCTGCTTTTGTAGGAAAACCTGATAGCTGCACTTGGAGATAGCCTTCATGTCTAAGCAAACAAAAGGGCAGAGAAGGCACCAGCATTTTAAATAATTGCCACTGAGACTGGAAGAACTGGTGCCCTCAGCCATGTCCAAGGAAGCAGAGAGCATGAGAGAGTTAGGAAGGAAGAAGAGCAGTTCTGCACTGGCTGTGTAAAGGCCAAGGATAAGAAAGAGGCATAGGAAGAGGGAAAGCTTATTAAAAAAAAAAATATGCAATGTAAAAGCCACCTCTGTGCCTGGGGAGAAGTTGTTGCTAGAAATCGATTACTGTGAGCTGCAGTGCCTAAGATGTCCTCAGCCTGTTCCCAGAGATGGAGTTGGGAAAAGGAAGGGAGCAAAGGTGGACACCTGAGCATACCTCACAAAAAGCAGTAGGAAATAAAGGGACATTCAGAAGCAGGGAAAGAAGCTAAGGAGCAAGGCTTGCAGAAGGCCAGGGAGGACAACTTTCCAAGTAGAAGTGATGGCCTGAAAGTATCAGGCAGAAAAGAAAGTATCAGAGGCCTGACTTTGGCTCAGAAAAGAAAGCTAAAATCTCCAGTTAAAAAGCGTTGCATGGTGAAAAACAATGCAACAGCCACTGAGGTGGGAGCTGATGAGAAGAACGTGAAATAACAGCAGGCTTTTTATCCTTAACACCAGGAGGAAAGCACCCAGGAACCTCATGCTGTTTTGGCAGTGGGAGCATCCATTTGCTGTGGCTTCAGAAGGGTCACAGGCCTGAGGAAGCGGTGCTGGCCACCTCAAGTCCTGAGATGGAGCCCAAAATGGGAAGAGCACGGGTGTGAAATGAAACCTCTGCTCCCTGCAAAGGTGAGCACCAACACCCACGCAGAGCTGGCAAGCACCAAAAGCAAAGCACTCTATCACAGTAATTGTAAATGTTCTTTGCTTAACATCTGCCATAAAAAATAAAATACAAGAAGACAACTTACCAAGCAAAAGAAAGCATTTAGCATTTTGGAAAGCCTTCAGTCCAGACAAATTTTTTTATGTTGTCCATCACAAAGAACAGTGAACACCTTCTAAGTCACTGACAGTTAGTCTGATGTCCTCAGAGCTTCAGAGCTTTCCTCTCAAAGAGAAAGTTTGATCTCTTTTTCCTGTAATAAGACATGGTTATTTTCAACTGTGTATGAACAAAAAAGATACACAAAATAAAATTAATCGAAAGATGTTAAACTAAAATACTACTAAAGTAACATAGTATTTTGAAGGAGTGAAAAATGCTTGTCACCATAAATCAAAAATACCTTGACAGCATCCTTTTACTTCAGAAGTGAGAAGAAAACTGGAATTAGGCCCAGCTCTTACAGAGAGCTCTGCAATTTTTTTATTGAAGCAAAAGTCATATTCAGTCAACACAAGTTTTCCTGATTAAGCTCAGCAGGATCAAGTGCAATATTAACAAAAGTATCACAAAAGTACTTGTTTGAGCACAGGCAGACATAATACACAAGACTGAACACAACCAAGACAGAAGCAATTTCTGTCCCTCAGAAAAGGACAACGGTTGACAAAAGGGAACTTTCTGCAATTCAGAATAACTGTTCCTCTCATAGACACACATTCTTTGCAGTATTTAAAACTTTCAGTTTGGGGAAAACCAGTTTACTTCTTTGGCTTAAGATCCTGATCCAAACTCTTCTGTGGTAGAAGTGTCTGGCTCTTGACTGTACTTATGCCTGCTTAATTTTGGTACAAATTTTACCAGTTGAATATTCATTTTGACCCTACGTGTTTTAGTGCAGAGACTTGGAAGATGTTTTAATTAATAATTTTATTTTTCAAGAGATTGTAACTTCTACTAATAAGCGAATGTTAAGTGTGTTCTTTTATTTATCCAGCTTTAGGGGAATCTGTAGTTTGGTGGTCACTTACAGATGCCAACAATGACTACTGTAACTGAGCAAATTAATTAAAAAATGATGGATTTAGTCAGAATATCTAGGGTTGCTTCTTTTTATTATATGCATAGTCTGTGTAGAGGAGTATCTTTAGAGCATTGGCTGATGTGCTTTATTATTAACATCTAGGTTCAAAACCTGAAAATTATACATTATTTTCTCTCATTAAAAAAATGCGGCTAATACCACTGATGTTTCCTTAGCACTCCCTGAAAATTAGTTCCTTTCTAACTGTCTGGAAAGCATCTTGTTTTTATTTTAAAAGAAAACCAACAACAAAACTCTAATAACAACATTTCTCCAGTTTTTGGCAACCAAAAAAGCATAAAAGAAGTCCCATTTGGAGTGAAGACATTCAAGAAAGGAAAATGCTAAAGAAAGCCGACTAGGGGGAAAAAGAAAAAAAAAATCCTTTAGTCAAGAAGCCATCAAGCTTTGATAGAAAAATTTCAAGAAGGTGCCAGTTTTCAGCACATGATGTGTTTACCTAGCCTTGCCACAGTTACTAGCAGCATGGGCTAGTCAAACCATAACTATATCACTGTGAAAATTTATTTTAAAATAAATGAATTCCAACAAAAAAGCTGTGCTTATTTTTACAAGCATTCTATTTCCATTGTAATAGGATACCTTTTTCTTGCTACAGCTCTATGGATTTTAATAGAGCTACCTCTAAAACAGATTAAAGTTCACAATTCGTGTTGTGTAGAAAACTGTGAGACTAGGTTTTGTGTATTTTTGTGAGAAAATTAAGTGGCCTAATTTCCACCATTAAAGAAAGTGCCCTGCTTCCCATTAACACCATTGAAGCTGTTCATTAAGATGACTACAGTTAGAGAGATTTTAAATCTTCACTCAAAATTTTTGAAGAAAACACAGAGACAAAAACAAAGAGATGTTCAGTGAAAGTTTAAAACACACATTAAGGCCCTAATTCTCCATTGCTGCAAGTCTCCTGTGGCCATGTACAGCTGGGTACAGTCTTCATAAAATGCTATCAGGCAAGAATTTTGCACATGTGTAGAAAATAAGGACCTGGCTTTTGCAGAACATACACACTCAGTATCAGGCAAAATGCTGCAGTTAACAAGACCCTTTGACACAATGACTCTAAAATGTTAGCAAGCAGTTGTTATTTCCATGTTACTGATAGGGAACTAAAACAGAGAGACAAAGCAAGCTAGCGTAGATGGAAATGCCCAGGAAAATTAATAGAGTTAATTTCTAAAGTGGATTAGTTAAACCACAAACAATTCTATGTAGACATCCATTCAAAAATAAAACTGCTTTTATTCTATTCAGTGTTATTTTATTCTGAAAGTGAATTAATTTAAATCAAATTGCAGCCAGTTCTGTTGTGGATAAAAGCATGCAAATTGAGGCTCAATACAGTTCACAGGCACTTTTAATTTACACCTTTTGTTAATTTAATTAATTGTCCTGAGTGCCTGAGGTCACATAGGAAGCGTGCCAAGGTGCAAAGAGTTAAGGATGAGGCTCTTTAACTACAGGGTTTGTCCTCTCCAGCAGCCTTTCCTTGGGGTGCTGCTCAACCATCCTCGTTATCACCAGACAGCACAGCCTTGGTTCCTTGATTCCGTGGGAGCCAGGGGAGATATTATTTTCTTTCCCTGTCACCTGCTACTTAGTGACAGCTCTCAGGGAGAGCATTTCATGCATTTAATGGGAGGACCGGGCAAACATGCAACACCTACTGACTAAGGGCCAGGAGGAAGCACTCGACCCGGGAGGGTACATTCATTGACCTCTGTAGGCACCGAAAACAGGGAAGCAGTGTGACACATCACAGGAGACACGGACTCACATTTTCGTGGTCAGCCTAAAAACAAGATAGTCAACTTGACCACTTCACCAAGATAGATTTGCGAAGGTGTAACTCAATGATAAACATGAAAAGATGTCACTGAGAAAGATCTATAAATACTCACTGCATCTTCCTTCCTACTTTTTTCTTTTTTACCATACTCAGCTTGAAATTGTAGTTTCTTACAGCAAGTGTCTGTGCAATTTTAACACTTTCCAAAAGTAAGTTGAAGGGATCTATGGGTGTGATTGCATCCGCCTCAAGCCAGCACAATTCTATCAGTATCTACACGGTTATTGTAGTACCGCAGCAACCACCAGTGGATCAGCCCCTACTTTGACCCATTGGCTAGAGTTCTACAGCCTAGCTAATAGTCAAATACTCTTCCGTGATGCAAAAATGCGTGGAATGCCACACACCCACTTCCACCCATGTGCAGCCACTGTCTAGGCAAATCCACACGTTTTGAGGTCTCTCCACTTTTTTTTGAGTATTATTTCCTTCATAACACATGGTTTCCTCAGCTCTCTACTCTCTGTTCAGTCTGTCAGCCCCACCTTGGCACGAATTTAGGCAGAAATTATCTTAAGCATTTAGTTACAATCACGTTATAGAAAGAAAAAAAAAAGAAAAAGAAAAGAAAGGAAAAGAAAAGAAAAGAAAAGAAAAGAAAAGAAAAGAAAATAGAAAAAAAGCTTTTCTTTTCATTTTTAGCTTTTCCTGACAGTTAATGATGAGTCCATCAAGAAAAAAAAAAAACAGCGTCGTTGTCCATCGTCCATGAATGCGGATTGTATTTCTCTACTCTTCTCAGATCTTCCTAATAGGAGAAAGTAACTTAAGAGTAACAGAACGGTTGCCCCCGAGAGGCTGCTCACTGGATGGAGAAAATGGGATGAAAACGTTTGCTTAGGAGGGAGAGGGGAAAGCATAAAAAACCCCAGCTCTAAGACTGAAAGTCTGAGTGGCTTCTGTGTCCACTAAAGAAACTCGGGACAACCCTGAGTCCACTTGAAGAGAGCCGCTGAGTAAAACTACAGCTCCTTCAGGAGGCCAACGTCCATTTTTTTAATGTTTTTTAAAACTCATAACTTAATCTTAAACGTCTCACAGCTACGTAAAAGGGGCAATCCTGAAATCTCGGGAAAATGTCAGATGCACTTTCGGGAACGGGGAGAGGTGGGGGTGCAGAAGAACACTGCTTCCCTATGGGGGCCAGCTCTGCAGATACGCCGAGAAATGTGCTGCTTTCCTTATTTCGCAAGCCAACTCTCGAAACACACCCACCGTCCAGCCACTCGCGGGGGGCACCAGCCCCACCGGCCCCGAGTTTGGCCCCGTGTGACCCACGCCGGCACGTCCCACCGCCATCTCCAGGCCCCGGAGACACACCGAGCTTTTATTCGCAGCACGCTTTTCAAGAGGGGAAAAAACCAAAACACA
The DNA here is from genome assembly GCA_013399365.1 of Pampusana beccarii. Taxonomy (NCBI): domain Eukaryota; kingdom Metazoa; phylum Chordata; class Aves; order Columbiformes; family Columbidae; genus Pampusana; species Pampusana beccarii. Next base: position 183,962 of record VWYH01010583.1, read on the forward strand.
ACAACACCCACGAAGTAGGAAAGCAGAGGGAGCTGCTGCCCGCCGCCCCCCGCCGGTGGCGGCGGCGGGACAGGGTGTCTCCGGGCCGGGGAGCCTCCGGCCGAGCCGCTGCCCGCCGGCCGGGGGCTGCCCCTCCCGTGGGAAAAGCGGTTCGGGGAGCTCCGGGAGAAAGGGTCTCCGTCCGGCTCTGTCCCTGCCGGCCGTGGGCCAGGGCGGGGGCTGCCCCGGAGCTCGGTGGCTGCCAGGTGAGAGCCAGGAAGCGCCGACGGGGCGCGGGGTGTCTGTCCGGCTTTTTCCCTTTGGAGACAGCGGAGAAAGATTCGTTTCTCTGAGCTTCAGATGCGTGCCTGTCAGCGCTGCTTGCCGCTAGCAGAGCGGGTAATCCCTCTGCAACAAATGCTCCGAGCAGCCACACTTTATGTGGCCGCTGGAGAAAGAGACACGCGAGTAATAGAACATTCCACCGGGGACCTAAGCAAAACAACAGGCTTAGTCCCGCGACGGTAGTTCCCGGGGCGCGGAAGGCCCCCCACAGCCCCTGCCCGGCCCGTGGGTGGTGGTGCTGGCCCTGCCCGCGGGGGCCGTGGAGCCCTCACGGAGCCCCCACCCGCCGCAGCGCACCTGCCGTGGCGGCGAGGCCGGGAACTGGCGGGGATGCAAGGGCCTGCCTTCCCAGCTGTGGCCTGGAAAAACCCGAAATTCCTACCCAGAGGAGCAAGTAGAAAAATAAAATAAAATAAAATAAAATAAAATAAAATAAAATAAAATAAAATAAAATAAAATAAAATAAAATAAAATAAAATATTAGAAAAAAATCTGGGTAAACTGGAAATAGTAATTGCCTGCTAAGGCTAGGAGGTCCCCGAAGGATGGACTTCAGCAAGGCTGCCAGGAGATAGTAGCCGGTTCCACGACAAACAACGCTGACATAAGCCCTACTCGGGGCGGTAAACATGGGATAGCTCAAGTTTCTGTAGGAGGAAAGTACTGAAGACTTGTGCTCCAGGCAGAAAAAAATAGCGTGTGGCAGCAGGAACCGTTTCCAGAGTGAGCAGAAATTACAAATCCAGCGGCACCGATGCGTGACATTAAAGATTTCTGTGCAAAACCCCGAAACAATTGGGAAACGCACCCATATCCCTGCGTGCTTAACATATTTAGGCGGCGATTCAAAAACTCAACCTCGAGCCTGTTACCCCGTTTCAGAAGCGTTTGCAGGCGCATCTAGAGCAGCTGCAGCCCAGGAGGGGTAACATGGACTTTTAACTCAGACCTGCCCAATCTCGCCCCCCCATCTGAAAGGCGACTTCCCGGCGGGGAATCGTTTCCCGGCCGCTCCTGGGGCTCCCCGCCCCGAGAGTCCCAGGCACCAGGAGCGGGCCCGGCCCTCGAAGGTCCCCCGGTGTCCTTACAGCACAGACAACGAATGGAATGTTTTTTGGTTGTTGTTGTTGTTGTTGTTGTTGTTGTTGTTGTTTTAATCTAGAAAACCCCACGCCGAGCAGTAAAACCACTGTGTCCGCTCCCAGATTTCTAAAGCGCTTGTGCTTCCAACTGAAGTCGGGCGCCGCAGGCTGCTCCTGCTCTTCCACTTCTTCCGAAAGGTCCGGATACTTTTGTTTGGTTTTGGTTTGCGTTTGTTTGTTTTTTTGTGGCTTTGTTTTGTTGGGGGTAGGGGTGTGTTGTTTGGGGGATTTTTTGTGTTTTTGTTTTTTAAGTCAGATGCCATCAAAGGGACCACTGTGGGGAACGCGTCCCAAGCCCCCGGAGCTGTCTTTGCTTTTCCCGCGGGCGCTCGCTTCTATTTTGTCGAAGCAGCCGCGGAGCTTTTAGTAACTCTGTAAACAGAGGCATGAAAAGGATGTCCCGGTAGGGCAACGAGGCATGAAATCCCGTCGTTCCTTTACATAGTAGCAACATCACCATGAAAGAGCAAACACCCGACGTGCAATCAAATGTACTTGCACAGATGGAAGGTACTAGAGGAAAAGAAGAGATGGAGCTGGTTTCTCTTTCACCACGGCCCTTTCTCGCACGCACACTCGCAACCAAACCAAACCACCTGTACCTTTAGCAGGATTTAACCGAGTATAAAACTGAGTCATTGGCACCATCGGCTGCTAAATATAGGGCAGCCGAGGCAAACTCTGCCCGCGGGCAGAAGCGGCCCCGGGCCCGTGAGGCAGGGCTGCGATGGGGCTGATCGGTACCGCCCGGCGGGGGCAGCCCCATCACCGCCCTGCCTGATCGCCCGGCTGCAAGTCCTCCGGGCTGCCGAGCGACCTGGGGCTCCGTCTGTCCCCCGAGAGTCAGGATAACACGGCGGCGCCGGCGGCGCAGCGCGCCGACTGCCCCCGGCCCCTCTCGGCCAGCGTCCCGGCAGCGAGGCCTGGGAGAAAAATGTTCCCAGGAAGGTGGCAAAGCGGGCGGAGCGGGGACAGGCAAAGGAGGACAGTCATCGAAGGTGAAAGATCAGATTTCTGCGGAGAACATACCGCTCCGAAATGTATTTTGTCAGGAATTCAGAATTTAAAAGCACAGAACAAACCAGGGGGGTGGAATCCCAAACAAAAGCAAAATAAAACCCGCCTGCTACAGATCTTCTGGTAACCGCGCCGCTAAGCTTCCTCCAAGTCGTTTCCAGCCGGGATTATCGCCGCGCTTGGCTCCCGTCCCTACAAGTGCCCGCTACCCCTCGGCACGCCCGTGGGAGCTCCACGGGCAGGGAGGGCCGCTCGCCTGGCGGGGCCAGGATTTATACCCTTCCCGGGATTTACACAAACCCGCGCTCCTATGCCCTCCAAAACGGCATCCAGGAGCGGCGGTCAGGACTGTCCCGCACCGCCGGGGGCTTTGCAGGACGGGGCGGGGGGCCTGATGCGGCTCGGGGCTTACGGGCCAGGGGCTGCAAGACCCCCCACAAATGCGGGGTGAGATAGCGGGGCCGCCCCTCCGACCCCGCCTCCGGCGGCATGGGAGGGCTGGCAGCCAGATCCCGCTTCTTCCCCTCGGAGGACGAGCCACGGGGCTGCCTCGAAGCTCCGCGTTCCCCCCACCCCCCCTTGTCGAGGGCATCTGTCCCGCTCCGCTCCCTGCCTGCCGGGGGCCGGGGGTGGTCAGGCCCCCTCGCGGGGCGGCCGCCCGCTCCTCCGCGCCGCTCCGCGGCTCCGCGGTGGGCGGCCCCCCCTCCCCGTTCCCCCCGGCGGGGCGGGCCTTGCCGGGGGCGGGCCGTCGGGCTTGAGGCAGTGCCGCGGCGTGGGAAAGCGCCTCAGAGAGGGTTTGCTCTGCTTGCGGTGCGGAGCCGAGGCGTGCCGTGCCGTGCCGGAGCCCCCCCCCGGATTTATTTATCTCTGCCCCACATCGTCCCGTGCCCACGATGAAGCGACCTTGCGAGGAAACTACCTCAGACAGCGACATGGACGAGACTATAGACGTGGGGAGTGAGAACAACTACTCGGGGTAAGTGGGACACCCCTGCCCCTCCCCTGGGCTGCCATCTCCGCGGGCGGCGGCTGGGGTCAGGATGCGCCCCAGGATGGGGCAGAGCGAGTGGGAAGCCCGGCCGCCCCGTCGGGGGGTGGCGACCCCCGAGTGCGAAGCGGGGTGAGGTTTTGTCCTCCTCCAGCTTAATTTACAGCTTGTTGATAGGCCCCCAAGAATTTGCCCCGCGGTCTCGCCGCGCGGGCCTGGAAATTGCGTGGAGCACACAAGTAGCTTGTGAGCTTCCAGGCTGCTGTTCATTAGCTCCGCTTAATTTGCCATTTTTCAATCAGATCTTTTCCAAAATAGTTCCTGAGCAGGCCAAACACCCAAAGGAATTCGTCTCCAGTGGGAAAAGAGCTGTGGAAAGTGAGCAGGGATCCACAGTAGTTGAATGGTAACTTCAGCAAACCTTGTGTGACAGCCAAGGGTGAGCTGTGGTGGTTGCTGAAGAAGCTCCAGCCTGAGAGCTCGGTGGGGGTGGCACTGGTCTTCCAAGCTGGTCTTGCCAATGTAGAGGCACATGTACCAGAGCCCTGTCTCATCCACATCAGCGGCTAAATGAGTATCAGAAGCTACTGGATTTTTTTTTTTTTTCCTCTCTCGTGATGAAATAAAAGCCTTTTTGTCCTAGCAGGTAGCATAGTTTCAAAAGTGGATTTTGAATTCTGTTCCTGGTGCAGGACAATGCAACAAACCCAAGCTGGGGAACTGGATTTGTACTGGAGCATCTATTGACTCTTGCAGCAATGGTCAGGAATGTCAAAACCTAGCAGGCCAGGCAGAGATTGTGGCATCAAATATGTGTACTTACCACTGCTGTTAGCATGTATAGATGGTTCACGTGGTTTTGGACTCGGTTCTTCAGCCTGTATTTGGTAGCCAGCGCTTTATATGCAATGAAAATTAAATCCACTGAGCTGAACAGTGAACTGTCTCCAGAAAGGGACTTTATTTCCAAAAAAGTGTCTGTCAATTCAAAATAGATGCTGTTGCAATCAAAAATGAGATGTCTCTTGCTCTCTTAAAATACTGTGCAGTGCAAAGCACATCTGAGCACTGAAAACAGTGTGAGAGGGACTATGCGTACTTAATGCGGTGACCTAAGGTGTCTTCAAAGAGCAGTATCAAGTTGTGCAACACCTGACATACTTTTATTTTTTCACAGGCAAAGTAATAGTTCTGTCATTCGATCAAATTCCCCAACAACAACATCTCAGATTATGGCCAGAAAGAAAAGAAGAGGGGTACGTTGCCTTTAATTCTTTTCCTGTGTGACAATTTGCATGTGTGCTGTGATTTTGCCCTTCAACATTTTTTATAAACTTAATGTGTTTTGTTTTTTGGGAATAGATTATAGAGAAAAGGCGCCGTGATCGTATAAATAACAGTTTATCAGAGCTGAGGCGGCTTGTGCCAACTGCTTTTGAAAAACAAGTAAGCCCTTTTTTTTTTTTTTTTTTTNTTTTTTTCTAATTCTGTATCTCATCTGGCAATGTTAGTTCTCTTGTAAAACTCATTAAAATAATATTGTACGAGTCCTGATCTGGCACAAGGCAGGCATTTCAATAAAATGCTTTGTTGTGGCACAACTATTAGAAACATAATTCATTATAAGGCTGAAAAACATTTCCATTCTTTGGCTTGTTTTTCCCTTAAGGGTAATAGTGTTCATGTTGCCTCTGTTCTTTCGATGAATTCCAGTAGTGGTTTTGTTAAAAATGTGTTACTCTGTATTTAAAAAAAAAAAAAAAAGCCCAACACAACTCCTCCGAACCTGTGTCAATTAGCCTTCCGTCTAAATCTTTAAGTATAATCTCCTTTGCCTCTTCTTTAAGAAACCTTTACTTTTTAATCTATAATTTTAGCTGCAAATTAATCAATCTAGTTTCCTGAAATGAGAACAGGCAGTCTGGATTATTCACATTTTAAAATTACTTTTTAGAACCAGAGCATTAGGAGAAGGAATAGGCCCATGTCTTGTCAGCTAGCGAAGTCAGCAGTATTTTCGAAGACTTTCAGTGAGAATACGAAGGCTGGAAGCATCCAGCTAACTTCATTGAACTTTGGGTTCAACTCCTTGATCATGAGATTACAGACCAAAAGTTTAGAATACAATCTGTGCTGAAGAAGGGCATTCTGTTTATGACATTCAAATTAAACTATTTATTTTCATTTTAATATCTTGGTTTTTATTTTTTGGGCTTTGATTTGATTTTTAGCCTTGTTCTTCTTTTACTGGAGGTATCTGAAGATCTATAGATATGTGCAATTGACACTATATTTCAACAAAAAACAACCAACCAAGAATAAAGAACCTGACTTGCTTGTAGTAGTAAAATAAAAAACAAAAAGTAAAATTTGAGAGCAGGATTGTGAGGTGCTGAATGTCTGTGGTAATTGCGTGGCAAGCACTGCACCATATTAGGCCTGTTACATCCCTGATCCGAATAAAAGTTAAAAAAATATTTTAAATATTGTCATCATGGTGAGAGCATCAATTGTGTCACCTGCAACACACTTTTAAAAACAAGTAGTTGTAACTGTGCACTTGCATAGATTCTGGCAAAATGGAGCGACAGAGGTATTTCCAGCTAGATAAACAGGGACAAGAGACAACAGTTGTTTGTCCCATTTTTTGTTTACTTCTTGAAAACCACAAACATTATAAAATAAGTCCTACAGAGCCTTTGGAAATTACCCAGCGCCATGCAGTTTTTAGCTATTAGTCACTCTCACTGAGATGGCTTGTACTGTGTCTATGGAAAAGATGAAGTCTGAGAAAAGTACAGGATGTAGCCTCATGTAAAATGTGGAATTCTGACCGAAAATTAACAGGCACACGAACGTTTGTACAAGGAAAGTACCGAAAGCAGTAAGCAGACTGGGGAAAAAAAAAAAAAAAAGTTTTGGCAAAAATACGAATGCATGCTGTATTTTGTTCAGAAAGCCCCACCATTTTTCTGCAATATGCCAAGGGCAGTCAACGGTCTTTTTCCAGCTCCTTGACATTCAGCTCACTGAAGTTCCCAAGCTGGAGGTTTAGCTTCGCTTCCGTTTCCCTCCCTCCTGAAATCACAGCTCTGCTCTCCAGAGTCCCTCGCAGAGATTAGTGCTGGCGGAGGAGGAAGGTGCAAGCCTTACCTTACATGCGAGCGACCTGGGCAAAGCCAGCTGAGGCTGCAGGACAGTTGATGACAGTGAGGTGGCCTCAGTGATAACTAAGAGAAAAATTTGGCTTGCAGGGTGCGGTGTGACTGTGGCTGAAGCTTGTGCAGTCCTGGTTTTAACTGATGCCAAGGGATGATCTCTTGCACTGGAATAACATTTGCGTAGTAAACTCAGTCATCTGGGTATGCTCTAGATATTGAAGGGAATGCTACCATGGTTTTATTTATAGATTAATATGCTAATACTACAGTTTGAGTTGTATTTTATACTTTTCTGGCACTTTTTCATAGTTCTATGAGCCACCCTCAGTAACAGAAAAGATTTTTGCTGGCAGAGGAGCTAAACTCTTCGTTTTTTGCAGTGTTTAGCTTCATGTCCCTGCAGACTAGACCTCTTACTAACTTAAAATAGTGTGGACTGTGCAGTTGTTTTTTTCAGTTGAGAATGAGGATAGAATATTTAGCATCCAAATGACATGTCGAAAATTAATAGGTAATTGAGAAAGAGGGGTACGTCTGGGTGTGTGTCCACAGGGACACCTACTGGTAACAACAGAAAAATATATTGTATCATGGTCTTCATCGATCACTGTGCAGACCTGTCCTGCCAGCTCTCCACTTGTGTTTGCTGTTACGAAGAAAGTCCAGAAAGTTACGTGTTTCTCTCATTTCATGAAGATGTCGTCTCTACCCTATCTTCAAGGCCAGAGCTACACTGAGCTATAGCCTCAATAAGGCCAAATTGTGCTTCTGCTGCTTGTGCTGCTAGAGAAGAGGCAGTGTTAGTCCTTAGACAAAGTCTGGAAGGCAGATGCTCACGAAAGAATTAAGCTGAGAATGTCCTATTGATAGGGCAAATTGAAACCATAAGGCTGAGCTCAGTGGAAAGTATATAAAATTAAAGTTTCTAGTACTTGTAAGCCTTTCTTTATATGAGTCTCTTATCTCAAAGGGATCTGCCAAATTAGAAAAAGCGGAAATACTGCAAATGACAGTGGATCATCTGAAGATGCTGCAGGCTACAGGAGGTAAAGGTAAGGAGCTGACAGTTTCTTTTTTTTAATATTTGGGGAATTCTCAGAAAAAAAAAGTGCTTTGAGGAGCTGTGATAGGCGTTTCCAGATTAAAGGAGTGGAAATCAATGCTAATGGCGGGATTGAACTCGTGGGAAAGAACTACTGGGACAAAAGAAGCACTTGACCCTGGGCTTATGTTTGCTTTCATAACACTGTGGGAGTAAAGGCTTCATTCACAGGCAGCCCAGTCAGAGATTTGTTTGGGGTTTCCAAAGAGCACTGAAATCTGCACAGGGAGACAAAATAAATACACAAACACCAAACATAAACAGGAGGTTTGTGGCAACAATTGTGTAGCCCAAAACCGATGCTAAACCTCATTATCCAGCAGCTATACCGAAGGAAGTGGATGGAGAGGAACTTTCATTATTGTTCATGTATTTTCTTTGTTCTGGAAAGACTTTCAAATGCCGGGTTAGACTGTCTCATTCACCAGGACAAAACCCAGTTTCGTTGTATGAAGCTGCAGGTATTTGATAAAGCAGACAGGCAGGTGGCTAGCGGAGCTCTCTGCACTCATTATTTATTTGCTATATTTGTGTGTCAGAGGTCTGGGCAGCTCCCTGTCAGTGGGTGCTGGCATGACGCAGGGGCTGTCCTGGCTGACCCATTAGATCAGCGGCTGCCGGAACTTGAGTGTACCTCGCTTGTGCAAGATGACAGTCCTGAGGCTGGAGGTCAAATGATTTCAGCCACCCACAAGGTGCTCTGTGTAGTCATGGGTTTGGAACCTATTTGGAGCGAAAAACTTGCTGGCCTCTTGTAGGCACAGTCCTATGTCCTGTGCCATTGACTGTGATCATGGTTCAAATTGGGAGACGGAAACCAGACAATTTTTCATTGACCCATTCTGCCATATAAATAAAGGCCAGAGAAGAGGCAGCTGCTGCTTGCTGTCTTCCTTTTTTTGATTAAACTCAAAAGTTTTTATCTCATGATTACATTACTTATCCTCTCTGTACCTTGCAGTGATTATAGAACTCAACTTATAAGCAGTGCATGCTTAACAACAGATGGTTGTAGGGAAGCATGTCGAAGGCTGGTGTTCTGTTATTTGTGAAAATTAAACACTGAGCTGACATGTGTATGTTCTAGGTGTTAAGAGACTTTTACCAGGAGTCCATTTAAGCTTAAAACTTATGGGTAGCTTCTATAAGAGGTGAAAGGGCTTTTATTGCCATTCATAAAACAGATACAGGTCTTGATCCCTCAGAATGTGCAAAATTAGATAAGAAAATGTTAATTTTTTATATCTAAAAATGTTCATTTAAGAAGCACTGTTTAACTGGTAAAGCTGCACTCTCGAAAGTTACGAAATGCCAGCATTGATCATGCTTGTGCAATTTCAGTTCAGATCCTCTGTGTGTGTGCGTGACGGTGCCGTCTTTAATTGTGGGGTTGCGTGCTGGCTTTCCACAAGCTCTGTCTCACTCAGTGCACGGGGTGATTGATGCTCGGCTGCTGAGGGAACCCACGGTTGTTTCGCTTCATCCTCCCTGCGTGACGTGCAGCTCAGCTATCCCAGCCTGACCCCTGCTTCACGCTGCACATCGTTGCACTTAAAAGCTGCAGCAGCTTCCACCCCTCCGATGTCTGCACCGACAGTGGGAGGGCCGAGAGGTCAAACTGATGGGCAACCTAATTTAACAGGAACCCTCCTTCCCCCACCTCCCCACCCAAAAAAAGTATGCGGGGGATTATTTTATAACTAGGTCAGGTCAGGTGGCTCAGGTAGTGAGGCAAGAGATGAAGTGCCTGGGACGGGAGCTGCTGGGCAGAGAGAGGTGTTGGCAGAGCCCCGGCCTCCAGCTGCAGATGGACAAGCTGGATTTTGTCAGCAGTCCCAGGTCCTGCGGTCTCTTCCTCGGTCCACGGATGCTGCTGTGCCTCTCCTTGCCCCAGCTGACACCAGTGTGCCTGTGGCTGCTGGAGGGCAGTGTGGGGAAGGATGAAGCATTAGGGTGCGGGCAGAGGCGATGCCAGCTTACACCTGCCTGAGCCCACTGCCGCTGGGTGGGCAACCGCAGCCGCCTTCACCGCTTATTCAGCCATGTTTGCTACTTGTGGTCTGTAGTGGGTGGCACATCAATATAATACACGATCACTTCACAAATATTATGACTTTTATCTTCTCCTCCTGACCCAGAGATAAGAGTAATCTCAGTGCGCAGATTAAGAAACTTTAAGAGGTTTGTGAGTTAGTACCGGGCAAAGTTTAAGCCTGCGTTTCCTGCTTGCTTAATGTTTTACTTCGCAACCTAAGTAACAGCTTTAAATATAATTTCTTTGGGTTTTTCTAAGGCAGATGTTTGCTTTACTTGCAAATGTAGTTATTAGCACTTTGTAACTCATCTTCTGAGCCAGAAAGTTTTTTGGATCAGAAAAAAAAAAGAGATTCATCATCTATACTACAGACAAAAGCTACTACTGCAGTAGGGAGAAATGGGTCCTGATACCCTTATGCCCCCCTGCATTGAGGGCTGGAGAGAGCTCATCCTTTTCCTCCTCACAGAGAAATAGAGGACACCCACGATGGGAAAAGCCCGGGGCTAGGAAAGCTGGGGTGGAGTTGACTGCTGCTCAGCGTGCTGAGCCCGAGGTGGGCACGGAGGAAGAAAACCCGATGTGGCTCCTGTTCTTCCTCTGCCTTTCAGAGCTGCCTGGGCAGGCAGGCTGCTGCTTCTGAGGTCCTGGGTGGGCTCCCTGTTACCATCGCCCTGATGCAGGTGCAGGCGATGGTCTCCTGTTCGCATTGAGTTGTTATTATTTTGGCCTGGGGCCAGGGCTTTTTGCTGACCGTGCAAGCAAGCACAGGGGAGGAGTGATTTGTCAACCCCGAGTCGCTTGCTGAGGCCTCGGTGTGGTTTTATTGCAGCTTCACTGCAAATTTAGCTTAGGTGACTGACACCTGGGTCAGCACCATGGGTTAATATAGCTCAAACAGGTTAGCCGATGTCCTGCGTGCAGAGCAGGTGGGTTACTAGGACAGCTGAAGTAACACTGAGACTTCTCATCCCCTGCAAAACGCTGGCATGTATGCATGTGGGTGGTGGTGGAGGAGGATGTTACTGGGTTTTGGAAAGAAACAAGAAACAACATTCTTAAGTCTCTCTCAGAAGGGGGAAGCCGGCAAAGGGGAAACCTGGAAAAGATAACCATCAAAATCAAAACATAATGGAGCCTGGGAGTCCCAGCTCTCATCTCCCCTCTGTTTTTATGTCTCGGCCACCATAGGAGACTGAGAGGGAGCCAGGATCACCAGGGCTTTGAGACGTCTCGTCACAGAGCCAGTGGCTCAGACTCAGGGGAACTGGTGACAACCACATCCCCCACATCTCCTCCGGTCGGGAGGGAGGGAGGCTGGGAAGCCCTGGCTTGAGCCGACGCTCTCAGGACTCCCAGGCTGGCTGACTGGTGGCCAGAGCCGGGAGGCGGCTTTGGCTGTGTGTCAGCCCCTCTGAAGCTGCCGGAGGTCCTGGAGCCTGTGGCGCAGAGGCAGTCCCCACGCCAGGCCGGCTGGCACCCCAGCAGGTACCCTGCCTGCTCCCCAGTGCCGGCCTGCCTGGCGTTTGCTTCTCGGGAGGTGACCCACAAACCCTGGCGGTACCTCCGTTCCCTCGGTCACAGGGGACCTGGCAGGAAAAAAGCTGCGAGGAGTCAGTGCGTGCTGAGGCGAGTCCCCGACCCCTTGTGCTCAGCAGTCTGCTGGCTGAGCTGGCGTTTCCCTCGGGTTTTGTGTAGCCTCAGATGGGCAAGGCAGCCTGCACCAAAATCGCCGTTGAAATTTGGCAAAAAGTGGTATATAGCAGGCAGGGGATTTGAGGCAATGTCCATAAATGTGCCTGAGTTAATTCTATAATGTGGGCATGCAGTGACAGAAAGGCTCTTTTCTTGCTTGAAAGTTGATAAAAGTGAAAACAACTGTCTAAGGTGTTAGCATTTTTCAGAAAGACCGAGATGATTTCACACCAGAGAGTGCAAGGCCTAATGCAGGTATTGCTGCCCCATTCCTCCATAATAAGGACACTTGATCTTTATATACTAACACACATAATAGTCACACATATCTAAAAATTTTCACTTAAAGCAAGAAGAAAAATCACAACACCAGCGTGGCAGCGGACAGGACATTATTCACCCAAGGAGACTACTTTTAAACTAAAACAGGAAAATTCAGAAAACTGGAATAGGCTTTTGTGGTTGGCGAGCTGCAACTTAAGCACTAGATTTGATGCTGGACCCTTTTAGAAAGGGAATATCTTTTCATGTGCGTTTAATAAGACATCTTTTTTTCAAATGCTTTTTTGTCTCAAGCCTGTGGAGCTCCAGTTGCTGTTTGTTGAAATACCTCATGGGCCATATGACTGTCAGTCTTCCATCTCCACATTAGCAATGGCATTACATAAAACGTTTTCTCAGTAAAGCTTTTTACTATGTGTGTGCAGAGTCATGACAAGATGTTTTTAGTTTGTAGTTAAATAACACCGTATGTCATATTGTCTTAATGACTCTGTGAAGTAGATGGGACCCCAGCAGCAGTTGCGACAACTATCTCACAATGTCGAGAAGTAGTTTGAGAGCACTGCTATAAATGCCAGTGTAGGGAAGGGAAGGCAGGGTAGCACATGCAAGCTCTCTGAGCTCCGGACTGTCTCTTTTTGTGCATAAATGTCTGGTTCACGCACATGTGCAGGGTCAATACTGCACTGCAGCAGCTTGCTGAGGAATTTCAGGAAAGGCATCGTATATCTTTTTAAGTATCACGAGTACTTACGGACTTAATTCTTTTCATTTGTATATTGTCTGCAAAACCAACTGAAGCCTATTGCATTACGGAGATGGTCACACAAATCATTTACAGATCAGAGAACAAACTTTTCATGTTGCGAATCTTAACCCATAAATGGGAAACACGGCGGCTGAGCGAGGGCTGGGTTAGCCATGCCACCCAGCGTCGGCTGGGAAGCTGGCTCAACATTCAACGCATCTTTTGCCGTCCCCTTGCAGGTTATTTTGACGCTCATTCTCTGGCCATGGATTTCATGAGCATCGGCTTCCGGGAGTGCTTGACGGAAGTCGCGAGGTACCTGACTTCGGTGGAAGGCCTTGACACGTCCGACCCCCTGCGCGTTAGACTCGTCTCTCACCTGAGCACCTGTGCCTCCCAGAGGGAAGCTGCCGCCATGACGTCCTCCATGGCCCACCACCACCACCCCTTGCACCCTCACCACTGGGCAGCTGCCTTTCACCACCTCCCAGCCGCTTTGCTGCAGCCGAACGGACTCCACGCCTCCGACGCCGCCCCATGCAGACTCTCCTCGGACGTGCCCCCCCACGGCTCTGCCCTGCTCACCGCCACCTTCGCCCACACTGACGCCGCCCTCAGAGTCCCCTCCGCTGGCAGCGTCGCTCCCTGCGTCCCCCCTCTCTCCACCTCCCTCTTGTCCCTCTCGGCTACCGTTCACGCCGCAGCGGCGGCAGCTACGGCCGCTGCCCAGAGCTTCCCCCTCTCCTTCACCGGCGCCTTCCCCATGCTTCCCCCCAGTGCGGCCGCCGCTGCCGTGGCTGCGGCGACGGCCATCACCCCTCCCTTGGCCGTGTCAGCCACCGCCAGCTCGCAGCAGGCTGGCAGCGGGGGCAGCACTAAACCCTACCGACCCTGGGGGACTGAAGTTGGAGCATTTTAAGTTCCCCCGTCTCCCTTCCCGGTCTGGCTCCCTCCTCTCCCTCAGCACACGCCCATGGGCACACCCACAGCCACACCCGAGCCCCAGGGACTCGGCGTGTCCTTCCCGCTCAGCCCGGACAAGGGACCACCTTCACCCAAAGGGCCTGAGGGGTGCTGGCAAGGCCACCGAGGAATAGCCCAGACAGCCTCGTTTCAGGCGTCGGAGAGGACATGGGGTGACACCTTCTTCTTCTGCTTCTCGGTTTGTTTCACTGGAGGCACTTTGAGGGAGCAGCAGTGGCTTTCAGAAGCAGCGTGAGCGTATTGGCATGTAGAGGTTTCCTGGGAAATAGGTAGACACTAGAACTAATAATTCTCCAGCTATGCATCCTCGTTTGGCAGAGAGGTGAGGGATTGCACCTACTGGGTCTACCCAGGCTAGAAAAAGAGTTTGAGTTTCATAAGTGCCTGACATTGAAAAAATAATAAATAAATAAATAATTGTGTATATGTGTGTTCTGCTAAAACAAATAACGTTGCACAGGTATGGAAATGGTGTGGGAGAGAGGTGAAATCCTGGATTCGACTTCAGAAGGGGAGAGGTGTTTTTAGCCAAAAGATTGCCGAGGAAGAATGTTAAATTTGACAGGCCTAGTTCTCGCTTCCTTCGTTCACTTTCTTTGTACAGACTTGCCAAATTGTGACATGTAGCATAGCATTGGTAAAAGCAATTATCTTATCAGTGCTGGGATTAATGAATGTTTCAGCACTACCTGTGAGCCCTGAGGCACCCTTTTTTATGGCTTAAATATGGTGCTAGCTCTATCTGCACAAACAGTGAATTTGTCATGCACCCAGAAGTAACCACCTATTTAAAGTGTGCACACTTGGATACAGTTGATTCATGCCAATACAAGAGACTCAGTGTTGTAAGAGTTCAAATTAACTTATTTAGCTGGATTTGAACATTTACTTTTAGCTGATTCTGTGCAAAATCACTCTTCTTTTCCCTATCAGCTTCTGGGAGAACAATCACTCTGGGTATGAATGAAGTTACAGTAGGAACAATTTTTAAATTGGCTATTAAAATGCCAACATTGTAATGTGGGTTTGATTTCAAACCAAAATGAATGTATTAAAGAGGATGTGAGTAAATTATTTTGTCAATACCCAGAACACTAGTGCTGCATAAAATGGTTTGCTTTCATTTTTTATTACAGTGACTTAAGATAACCTAAGTATTTTAATACATCCAGTCAAGAACTAGAGATTTTATGTAAAAAACAAAAACAAACAAAAAAAACCACCACAGCATGTATTATTATGCACTTGATTTCTCTGCTGTGTGGAGAAAGCAATAAGCATTGAGAATGTTAAACATTATGCAAAATATACTTTAAAATATTTGTTTTAAAAATACTGTACCTAGTTGGTCTTTTATGCATTACTTTGTTAACCTTTTTTTCTATGCAAAAGTCTTTACATATCACTAATTAAACGAAGTCCTTTTTGACTGCGTTTTATGGATGATTTGTTACAGCTTTTGTTTGTTCTTGAGGAAAACTCATAGACTCAAATCTAGTTTCTGCCACTGGTAGCAAGTTTGTCAACTGCTGCATCATATTCTTCTCTCCTTGCTCAGCCGGGAAACCCATCTCATACAACATGTGTTGAAACAGGCAGAAAAAAAGCAGTCAGGAAAGCATCTCTGGTTTTCAGGCTTGTGAACTGGTTCTGCCTAATGACACAGATCCATCCATCCATCCCAGAGAGCCCTCGGAATTGTTGGGGTTTCTAGATTCAACTTTTCTTCAGATCTTTGCTAAGTGCCTGTGTTTAGAAGGGGAAAATTTCAACCCAACGACATCATTAAATATCTAGATTGAGGGAGGGTGTTTTTTTTCCCTTTAGTTCTGGTCTTCTAGTTTACCAGTTCTTACTGAGGCAAGTGTTTGTTATCATTTCACCTTAGATCTGCAAAACCCGTTTGTAGAAGGTGTGTAAAGCTTTGTCCATAAGGATAAGCACAAAGTCTTGTGTGTCCAAAAGATACTAAAAGATTACTATGCCCAAATACCATCTGACAAGACTGAGGCACAGAAAAAAGGTGACCACCCTTCAGCCAGACAGAAACTTCATCCATTGCCAAAATGCAGCCTCAGCTCAGTGATTCGCTCCCTACCATCCCTTTCTCCCAAAGGTTAACTGTGTAAGCCATCTCTGCCTGCACCGGCGTGTCTCCAGCACCCAGGTGAGAAGGGGTTGTAATTTGCCTGAAGAGCATGCGGTCCCATGGAGAAAATGGACAAAAGAGGGAGAAGAAGGTTTGCTACCCCCGCACTGTAAATCATCCTTGATATTCTTTTACGTTTTATTGTTTGGGGGAGAATTTGATATTTTTTAATTCGAGACACAAATGCTGTACTGGCATGCTTAGCAGCTGCTGGTTCAGGTACTACTTTCCACATGAGCAGTTTCAAGAATAAAGATGAGATTAGTGAACTGGCCAGTAGGTAAAAAGTGAGCTTTATTTACATGAAAAAGAGCAGGTTGCAACCCTACTTGACTTTAAGCTGTTAACTATTAACCTGTACTCTAAGAGCCTGACAGGAAGTCTCCCATACATCATATCATATTGAAAAAGGGCAGCCACTGATTTGGTTCCACCTGAGGGTGTCAATGTGCTCCGAAACATTACCTTTTGTTACCACAAACGCAACATTTTGCCTCATTCTCAAAAAAGGGAGTTTGAAAAAATATTTCTGAGAGACAGATTAGATGAAAGCTTATTTATTGTAGCATCCTGAAACATCACACCATGGATGGGTTTGTGCAGATTGTGTGTCAGGCCTTGTCCCATTTTCACTGTCGCGAAACAGGCCAAATTCATGGATGCTGAGTTGCTGATGTCACCTCTCTTTTCTTGTTGTGTTTTTTTTTTGTTTTTAATCTGAATCACCTGAAGGGACCAGCACATGAGGCAGGAGCTCAGCCTTCATGCCTGTTTAGTCCTGAGTCTCTGTTGGGACTGTTATGTCTGTGACAGCGGATGAAGATCTCCAAGTGAGAAATTAATGGTGAAGAAGCATATTTTACATTTGCTGTTGGAAAGACACCAGAGTGTAATAGCTTCTGATGGCTTTGTTTGTAGCTGTGCTAACAGATCAGAGCTGAAAGAGTCTATGCAATTTTTAAAACAGAGCAAGAGAAAGCTGTTTCCTTGGTATAATGAAATCTGAAAGGTAGGACTCTTGTCTGTGCATGGACAACTTTACGTTGGTCTTTTTCTATCTTTATTCTGCATTCAATGATGAATGGACCTGGAAGAAGAAGAACATTTTTAATTTATATAATTTAGGACTGGATCACAGCACATAACACAAGAAAGCGAATCAGTCTGCTTGCTCAACAATAAGCAGTTGGCTTTGTCCAACTTTTCAATGGGTGGGTTTTCACCCTTAAGTTGCAGTTATTGAGAGTATCAAAGGAGGTTATGCAATTTCCTAGAATGTATTTCTTAAGAGGAAAAAAACTAAAAACCAATTCTGTCAGTCAGCATTAACAGGCTTAAAACCCTAGCCCTCAGCAGTACAAATAAAAAGCACTTAGGCTGCTGTAGCTGCAGGACTAATTGTGTCACACAGCACAGAGAAATGATAACCCCAGAGAGGAGACAGGCAATTTAAAGGCAGTGCTGCCTGTCCTCCCCATGTTCTGGTTGCAAGTGGAGGAAATCCAGCATTAGGTATGGCCCCAGAAGAAAACCTGGGGCTGAATGCATATATTCAAAGCAGAATAGTCATATCCTGGCTCTGACTACATCTGCCTGAACAACTGCCAGGAGGTGCCAGTTCATGCTGCTGCCTCCTTAGTGTGAGCCTTCAAAATGTTTGTTTGCAGATATTCTGAAAGATGATACTTCAATCGGGATGTCATGAGATAAGTAAAGGGCATTTATCAAAGCCTGAGACATGGATTTTGGCAAATTCGTCAGGCTATTGTAAATGACAAATTTCTTCTTCATAACAGGAAAAGGTCACAAGTGTCTTTTCATCAGAAAATGCTACTGAAGTGCGGACTGTTACTGGCTCTGTATGTACCAGTCTCATTAGACATCTGCTTCTATAGGCACCAACAGCCTGAGACCACACAAACGAGGACCTGAGTGGTTTAACAGTCACAGGTAGTTTTGTCCAACTTCAAGAAAAAATGAAGAAATTGGTATAGCTTTGTTTGCAAGCTTCATGCACCCAACCTTATTTGTGTGAGGCTACTGTCTGAACCTGAGTGTAATTTTATTCAATGCTGAAATTTTTGCTTGTGCTCTGTTCTTCTGCTTCAACCTTTTACACAGCGAAGACTTGTGTTTTGGAAGGTAATGTGTAAAGGTCTTAAAAGGGATGACTGCAGTAACACATCTGACTACGACCAGAGATGATAAGCAGAAGATTGGCAGGCAGGTGCCAGAAATGCTGGGATCTCAACTTGAGGGTAAACCCAAGCTTTCCTGGTTTACTAATGAAACAAAATTTTGACAGAAAATTATCTGGAAAGAGGTGTTGGGGGAAGTGTTTTGTTTTGTTTTCCTCTGGTAATTGCCACTATTGGAAGTTGCAAAGTGCTATTAATGTGTAAATACGATTCCTTAGTTGGCATTCAGTTGCCTAAATATTTGCCATGTCCTGCGCTGGGCTCCACTACCACTGTGCAAGGAGCAGCTCTCCCTTGTGTCTTGTGTCACCTCTGCCAGCCCTGTACAGATGCTGGGGAAACTCAAGGTTGCTTAAGTCAAACTAAATGCATATGGCCAGGCAACTGAATTTCTCCTTCTCTATTTTGCATCATCCGTGGAGAGACAGGATTTGAAGCTTAATAATATTTTTACGTTATCTGTTTTTTTCAAAGAACCAGCCTCCTTCTCACCTGAAGAAGCAAGAGAACAGTATCAAAATCATTTGATGATAATGGGTTGTTATCATCTATTGATCTTGTTAAACTAAGACCAGTCAATACCTCATTCAACACTAACTTCAGAATTTCTGTTAATGGTCTGGCTGCAGTAGTGGCAGTGATTATAAGGTTATGTTAAAATGATTGCTTTTTAAAGGGCTGTTTTTCTGCATTCATGGTGGCAGGGCAAAGCTGGGACACATGTATTAGTATTGTAACCTAGAAATTTTAAAAATCAGAAGCAAAAGGAAATTAACATAAGAAATAAAAGGAAATGTGTCTGGTTGAATTGCTTTTGTGGTCTGGAGGGACAGACTCCTTTTTCACAGCTACAGCTGAATTAAAGAAAAGCTGAATGTTTTAGGCAATGTTACCTGAACAGTACTACTACTTATTCTACAGGAAAGTCCTTCCGAAGTGTGGACTTAATTTTGCTTTCCATGCAGTCCATATTCAGCATTTTTCCCTTCTACAAAGGAAAGTCTTCAGGATAAAAAAAAATACCTTGACGCAACACTGGAATTGTGATTGCTATCACCTAACAGTTGGGAAATTTCTAAGTCTGCCCACCTCTTCATTTCTGTTACACTGCAAGACCTCCTTCTATGGAATCAACACATCTCCCCAGGGAACAGCGTCTTGCTGGAAGATGTAAAGAAAAGTGTTTTACCCGCAAAGAATGCCCATAGATAGTATTCTGTATTACTGTGTGGTAGGTGAAAATCTAGTAAACGAATAGAAGGCAATCCAAAAACCTAAGGAGACAAAATTATGATTACTTAAAGGCTTACACTTTTTCCTGCCTCAGTTTTGATTTAACTCTGAATGCTGTTTTGTTTGTTCGTTTGTTTGCTTGTTTTTTTCATGTATCAGAGAGACCTGGCAAGAGGGGTCAAGGACAACAGCAAGAGCTTTTCAAATACATGGCAGATAAAACTAACACTAGAGGCAATGTAGGCCCACTGATGAACGAGGTGGGTGCCCTGGTGACAGAAGATACAGAGAAGGCAGAACTACTGAATGCCTTCTTTGTCTCTGTCTACTCTGCCGGAGGAAGTTCTGAGGAGCCCTGTTCCGCTGGGACCCCAGTGGAAGTCAAGTCAATGGAGGAGTTTGCCTTAGTTGATGAGGACTGGGTTAGAGACCAATTAAGCAACCTGGACATCCATAAATCCATGGGTCCAGATGGGATGCACCCGCGGGTGCTGAGGGAGCTGGCGGAAGTCATTGCTGGACCACTCTCCATCATCTTTGCCAAGTCTTGGGAAACGGGAGAGGTGCCTGAGGACTGGAGGAAAGCAAATGTCACTCCAGTCTTCAAAAAGG
>VWYH01010583.1:204179-220187 GCA_013399365.1 Pampusana beccarii
AGAAGGACAGGGAACTGCTGGAGAGAGTCCAGCGCAGGGTAACAAAGATGATTAAGGGAGTGGAGCATCTCCCTTATGAGGAAAGACTGAGGAGCTGGGGCTCTTTAGTTTGGAGAAGAGGAGACTAAGGGGTGACCTTATTAGTGTTTATAAATATATAAAGGGTGAGTGTCACGAGGATGGAGCCAGGCTCTTCTCAGTGGCAACCAGTGATAGAACAACTGGTAATGGAATCAAGCTGGAACACAAGAGGTTCCACTTAAATCTGAGAAGAAACTTCTTCTCAGTGAGGGTAACAGAACACTGGAACAGGCTGCCCAGGGAGGTTGTGGAGTCTCCTTCTCTGGAGACATTCAAAACCCACCTGGATGCCTTCCTGTGTAACCTCACCTAGGTGTTCTTGCTCTGGCAGGGGGATTGGACTGGATGATCTTCTGAGGTCCCTTCCAATCCCTAACATTCTGTGATTCTGTGATACTGTGACAAGTAACTTTATTTTTCTTTAGGAGAAGGAGTTCAAAACAAAATGTTATGCATTTAAGGTACACTTTCGCAACTAGATTAACAAGATGCGGTCTGTTGTGTGTGGATAGTCCAAATAGTTTGTAATGACACTTCCCAGCACAACACTTGGGTTTAATATACAATCCTTAAAATAAAATAACATTGTTTCTCTCCTCACTCCCTCTCCCTCTTTTGCTTTCTAAACGTATTTTGGTGAAGGAGAAGGGAGTTTATTTTGTTTGGGTTTTCTCGGGTTTGTTTTTCTGAGGAGGCACCGGCGTGGCAAGCGGGGGGGTGGCGGCAGGGCCTGCTGGCTCCTCAGGCACCAGGGGCATCTCCTCTCCTCCGGGCTGGCAAAGCTCCTTCCTCACCATTTCCCTCCCCTGCATTCTTTTCGGGCAACTGTCCCACCGGGCAGCCCCCTCCCTCCTCTTCCGACAGAAAGGAAAGGCAAATGGGTTGCAATCACAGCAAAAAAATGTGGTTTCATCAGGCTGTCCCAGTCTCTCTCACTGTGCTCTCTTCCTCTTGTCAATCGCAAAGGCCAAAGTGTGTGTTTTTTGATAATTACCTCAGGTCTTCAGTCGTGACATGACATCACCAGGGTCTGCTTCCTTCCCTCCCCGTTATCATGGATCCAACACCCACGACAACTTTGTTTTCTTCAATTTATTATTGCAGGGAGCAATAAAAATCCTACAAACAGGAATCTCAAAACAAATAAAACCAAATAAAAACGTTGCTGGGTACTGCAGAAAACTGACCTTCCTGTGCCAGCCTGTACTCCTTCGAGGCATCCTAAACCGACAAGAAAGATTCCCATTAGTAAATCACTATTGGATCATTAAACCTTTTTAAGGCAGTATGTGCCTTACCAAGAGAATGAGGATTACAACACAGCAGTGGCTGCTGCCCACTGACAATCATGGGAACCGACCTCAGTAATAAATCCATGAATTATCTGGCTCACTTTGACCGGTTCTCACGCCAGAGCAGCTCCTTTGATGTGACCGTCAAAACCCAAGGATGCCCAATAACAGTAGCCACCAACAAAACAGAGAAGTAGTAATTCAATATAAATATATAAAACCTCCTTGACCATATGCCCAGCTTTTGCAGTGGAGTATGTCTGTGGCTGAAATCAGAGACAAAAAAAGAGAAACTGCCCTTTATTTTCCTCTGTATTACCCTTTAAGGGAAGAAATGCTGGGTATGTTAGAGATATATTTTTTAGATACCATTGATGTGCACGATTTTTTCTGCTTAGGGAGGGCTCCCTGTTGCTTTTCAAGATCAGTCTGATAGTTCAGAAACAATATTCACTTAAGGACTCATCCTGCAGAGGGACTAAGGACATCAGGTGTACTCAGAGGGAACTATTCCACTTCAGCGGGACTATTTGCATAAATAAAGTTATTCACGCTTTTAAGCCCTTGCAGGACCAAAACTTTAGAGAACGCATTCTCATTTGTCTGATTTGTAAAAATGTTTAGGTGACAAGCTCCTTTTGATTGCTTAAACATTTCAGAAATACAACTGTTTATTCCTCCGCTACTTGACTGACTACCTGTTAAGTGGGAATAGTGTTATTTAGTTTCTTGTCCTTGATCTTGTCTAATTAGACCTCAGACTCTAGGGGAAATATTGTCTTCAAACTCATAATCAACTTGTGAGTACCCTTAAATCAAGTTTCTGGCCCTTACCATAAGCCTTCAGTTGAGAAAACATACCAGCTGTCCTGGAGCCCAGATGCTACTGAGGCATGCAAATTTCTGATGGCATTAGGGATGACATGGAAGAAAAATCCCCTTCAAATTGTATGACCAGAGGAGAAGCAGAATTTATTAAATTCCTTTTAACCATTCTTCTTGTTTTACACTTAAAAGCAGGACCAGCAAACTGTAATAGACAGCAGGTACAAAAGATTTAAAGATACCTGGTTTTTAAAGGCATTGAAGTGCCTGTAAGTCCACCAGTGTGATGGGAATGAATAAGCAGAGGACACTATTTCTGGGTATCGCTGTTCTGAGCTGTCATGCTGTGCTTGGGATGAGGTGACTCCTGCCTGCCCGTAGGAAGACGGCCGCCTGCTCCCACTGCCTGTGGTGTGTTTATCTCACGCTGCCATGAGTTATCCACTCCAAGCAGCCCAGCAACAGTAAGCAGTCACCAGGAAAGCAGACAGGTGGGGGATGGCGGGAGTCCTTTCCAAACTTCTGTGTTTCTGAAGAAGTGTGGTGTTAGGAATATCACAGCAAGCTGTTGCGCATCACCTTCATTCACAGCCAAGGCCACCAGCAGCTCCTGTCACTCCTTTGTCACCAAACACAGACCTAGGGAGGTCATGGTGAGAATCCCAAAGGTGAGCACTTGAGAACAGGGTTTCACAGGCACAAAAGGACTCCCTGTGATCCTCACAGCAGGCAGGGGAGCCGCAGTGACAGGAGCTCAGACTCATCGTCTCACATGCTTCAGCCTGCTTGCTTAAGGGGGGATGAGTGTAGTGTGGTTGGAGGGATGAAAACCACCCAGCAGCCTACAGCAAGATGCTCCATTTCAATTGATCCACGGTCATTGTCCAAACAAATTCAAAGCTGAGACTTTCTACCCAGCCTGGGGTAGAGAAGGAACAAATTGAAGATTATATGCTGCAAAAATTCATCCCAATAGAATTAGACAGCTGGTCTCTTACCTGAACAGAGGGGAAGATCATTCCTGTTCCTTTCATTTATTTTGCTGGATCTCTTGTGCGGAACTGCAGCTTACATTGTACCGATTATGCCATTTATGGAATACATGCCATTGATGTCAAAAAAGTCCCTTGCAAAGGACGTGGGGCCAGTTGGAGCTCGCAGCCTCTCGGCGGCAGAGCTGCAGAAGGCCCCCTGCTGCGGCCACGCTCCAGCAGCCGCCTGGGCCTCGCCGGGGTCACCGCTATTCCCTGTTACACACAGCGGGCAGCACCACCAGCCAGAGCACGTGTTATAATATCAGTTTATGGTCTGTTATTATTTTCCCGCTTTTGCGGGAAGCTGGCACCTACCAGCTCCGTTGTCCTGCTAGCAAGACAAAGATTACGTACAGCATAATAACGTCGTCAATGCAGTTTACCAAAATGTGATTAATCAAAGGAACACATGGGAAACAAAGCATGGAAAAGCAGAAGGTAATAATTGACTGTAGCCACAAGGCAATAATAAAAGGGGTCTAGAAAGCAGATTTTCAGTGCGTAAGTGAAAAAGTTCAGTCATTTGAAAGGATCAGAGCTTTCGTAATTTCATGATCACAGCACTTCTTAATAGGATACGGCAATTGCTCCTGTAAAAGGACATTTTGGAAAATGGTCCTTGAATAGTATTATCTAGATCTGTGTGTAGTAATTAAATCTGAATTGGACTTTTGTTACCATCACCTAAAATAAAATGCCTCAGTTTGAATAAAATAATTTATCTTAAAACATGATTCAGAGTAAATTTTTCAACTGTAGTTCCGGAGGGACAGTCCTAGCAGGATTTGAAATGACTGTCCTGGAGGTGTTCCATATCAAATCTGTACTTAGGAAGAGATTTACAGGTAAGTTTTAAGACACCACTATTTCACAGAAAGAGTCTTGGGGAGACATAAAAGGAGAGGGGGAAAAAAAAAAAAAAAAGTCTGGAGAAGGGATTGTGTGCCTGAAAGCATCTATTTTTTTTTTCTTTCCTTCTCACTCCAGTGGTTTACTAAACACTTTGCCTTGTTTGTATGCTTTGACTACCATGGTGACAACAGCACTAATGTCATAGCACCGAGTCCTCCCATGTTCTGCCGGCCTTGCGAGTGAAGAAGGCAATGAAACAAGCCCCTTCTTATCTCCCCAGCCAGCTGATCACGATGTCCTGGGATCCTGATCTGGGTCCCCTTCATTGCCTTGGCACAGACTTTCTGCATGATCTTCAGCTCGAAACTGCAAGTTAAAAGCTGAGATGCCATTGACTGAGCAGCTGGGGGGATGGACACATTGTGGGCCACACAGTTCACATTCACCTGGTATTGACATATATCATCAATACATAAACACCACAGATGGCCTGAGGTGTTGAAAAATCCGAGCCGTGCTCCTGATAATCCTTTGTAACTTCTCTTTTTAAAACGCTACCTTAATGCTGTTCAAAAGACGCGAAGCTTCCAAGCACAGCCTGAGACTCAAGGAAAGACACCACATATGATTTGGCTTAGTAACACCTTCATCTGTACTGGAAGTTGTCTTTATCGGCAAATACAAAGCCTTCGCTATTTTATAGCTCATGGGAATTAAGTGGGCACAATGTTAACTTTACGGACTTAAACCTGAAAGCCCCTGAGCAGGGCCCACGGGTGGCGGCAGACGCGGCACCGGGCTGCCACCTCGTGGCGTGTCCCAGCGGCCTCGGTGTCACCAAGCAGAGGCTCGTTCCCCTGTGCAGGAGAGCATGAGGTTGTGCTTGTTTATATCCACAACAAAACAGAGAAATAAGGGGACAAGTGGCCGTCAGAATGTCCTGACATCAGAATAAATCTAATGACTGCAGAACTCCATGTCCTTAGGACAGAAGTGCAATATGAGGACCAGTAGAAAATATGCGTTTAGGGAAAAAAAAAAAATGGGGAGCTTTCATTTTCTAAAGAGTCTGTTGGTTGTAAAAGTCATGCAAATTTTTATGTTCACTCACAGGCAAGCCATTTCATATCAGATTCGAAAAAACTTACGACATGTAACTAATGTAGGGCTATAACTTAAAGAAGATAGCCAGAAAGAAAAGTTAATGCCAGATCAGGTTTGGATGTGAAAGCTCCTGTTCCTGAATTTTCCAATAAAGTACAAATAGTAAGAGTTAAGAGGCTTAACCAGAAACTCAGTTGCTGGTTTAAATTGATCTGTAGTTCAGGTATTGTTTTCCTTATCTTCCTTATTTCTACTGCAGTGTACTCCCATCAACCTTTGTGACGAGATGTAAGGCAATTAGTGAAACTTTTGAGGAAGACCAGAAATGAAAGTAAAAATATTTGAGATCCAGTGTTTCAGCATATATCACAGTTAGAAGAAAAAATTGAGAATGTTGACACTAATAATAACGATCATCATCTTAACCAAATAATAACAATAAGAACAATAACAATAACCACATTATTCTTATATTTGTTTGAAATACCTCTGTTCTACCCTGTGCAGCCATGTGCTATATTGTTTTTGTAATGTGTCTTTGATTGTACTGCCTATTGTCTGCAAAATAGCCCACCTTTTCTGGGGCTTCAACATTCCAGTTTCACAAGTTACTTATTATTAAAAACAATAATAACAACCAAAACTCCAGGAGAGATGCTTCTTCCGTCTGTAAAAAACAAGTACCCTGTTCCTCCATCGTGTTAATCTAAGGCCCAGAAAACAGGGAGTCAGTCTTAACACTGTCATAACCACTCAATCCATGCTGAAGGAGAACACTTATCCTGAAGTCTTTTCAACCCAAACGAGGACACCTTTAATCACAGCAGAACAGAAGTGGTAGGACACCAGCAAGAGGACTGGTTTCCACTTCTTACCGAGTGGATATTTATCCTCTGCACAACGGCAAGTTTCAGGCTTGGCATCGGACTGAGGAGGGATTGGGAAGTCCATTAGGCAGCTTCTTCAGAGATTACGCTTCCATTTCTAGCAAAATACTGGAAACTGTAATCTTTCTTTGTGTGCAAGAGCTATTCTGGTGACTTTTCCAGGTTTCTAAAATCTCACATATGATTATCCTTTCTCAAGTAACTCTAAAGCTGGACTCATGGTGCTAAGAGTGTGCAAATATACTAAAACAAAATATGAGTTAAAACTGAAGAAAATGCTTCTTTTGCTGCCATTCTGTAAAGCCATACCTATACCTTTTCTAGAAGACTAGTTAACTCCTGAAATCCACTTTAGCTGCTTCTAAAACAACGTTTCATTTTCTGAAGTAGAAAACAGCAACTTCTTCTGACAACTTGGCAATGCATTTCACCGAGACCAAAGAGACACAGGGGAATCTAAAAGCCCCACACAGCTATCCCAGTGCAAGTTATGTGAACCGGTAATTATAAGGGAAAGTCCAAGATGAAATAGCAAAATTAGGACTTCCAGAACCTTAGGAGACCCTTGCAGCTATTCTCCTGGCCCAGCCTGAGATCTCCAATGAGATGCTTGCCCAACCTGCTCTTAACAACATGAATGAAATAATTCCTCAGGTTACATCCTTTGGTCCCAGTGCTTAACTATTATTGGACAAGCTTTTCTTAATATCTAAAGGGTGACAACAGCCCTTTTGCCTTTTTGCTTTGTGCATTAAAGCAAGGGTGATCCCATTTCTTTGAATCCCTTTAATGCTTCCTTGTTATACAAAAATACAGGGAAGTACCTTGGGATTTCTCATGAGATGCTCCTACCTGCATCGGAGGGCAGCCCAGGCTGCAGTACACCTCCAGCACGCCCTGGGAAAGGCAGCCAAAGCCATTATTTCCAGTGGTGCCTTCATATCAGGGCAAATTACTCCAGTATAAAGCATTACCGTACAGCATTAAGGAGTTACATGGGTGATGCAATGGCCATGGCTCATTCCTGGCAGCGGGGAGGATCCCTGCTAAATCATAATCTGTCAGATATGCTAGCCTCTCTTTTGCAGTCTGTCCAAGGTGACTATTGCATGCATTTATGACCAATATCTCTTGTGTTACCTGCAGCAGTGTATTGGGTCTGGCTGGGTTGGAGTTAACTTTCCCCATAGCAGCTCTCATAGTGCTGTGCTTTGTATTTGTAGCTAGAAGGGTATTGATAACACACCAATGATGTAGTCACTGCTGAGCAGGGCTCCCACAGCATCCCAGCTGTCTCTCCAGCACTCCCTCTTCCCAAGGCCAGCAGGCTGGGGGTGGGCAAGAGTTTAGGAAGGGACACAGCTGGAACAGCTGACTCAAACTGACCAAAAGGGATATTCCCCACCATATGGCAGTTGTGCTCAGCAATAAAAGCTAAGAGAAGCGGGGACAGATGGGTAATGACACCAATTATTAAGGTGTTTTTCTTCCAAAGCAACTGCTACATGGGGCCCCGCTTCACAGGAAGTGGCTGGACATTGCCTGTTGATGCAAAGTAGAGAAGAAATCTTTTTTTGCTTTGCTTCTGTGCACGGTCTTTGCTTTCTTTCAGCAAACTGCCTTCATCTCAGCCCATGAGTTTTTCATCTTATTTTGTCCCCCTGTCCTGCTGAGGAGGGAGAGTGAGAGAGCAGTTGGGTGGGCAGCTGGTGCCCAGCCAACGTCAGCCGACCACGGCAAGGCACTGCTCCAACCTGAAAGCAGAGGTCCTCCCACTGCCTCCTCTCGCACCCCATAAATCACAGACAGAGGTGAGAGGTGTGGGACTATGGGGGGAAGAAGAGCAGCTCGTGCTGGAGCCCTGGATGCAGGTTTGAGTGCGCAGCCGACGTGCTCTGCTATGGGACAGAGCTGGCTGCTCCCAGCCAGCTCTGGGAGGAGAAGGGGAGGTACCCTGCTGATGCGGGACTTCAAGAGGCTTCACCCTGATCTCATCACCTCTCTCCTCCTCACCTTCCGAGGCACCTATACCAATTTTAGGAGCTGAGAAGGTGTGCTGAGGGCTTTCTTGCAGGAGGGAGCAAGACAGATGGTAATGGCAGGGAGGTATTAAAACTCCCTTTGCCCTCTCTGTTTATTTCTTTCCAGCTCCCAAAGAACATCTGGAATCTCTCTCGTCCCCTTAACCATACACCAAACAACCCTGCACTGTGGGAGCTGTGCAAACACACTGCAAAGAGACAGTCTGTTCTTCAGGTGAGGAGACACCACGGAGACTTGCAGCCCCTCTCCTGACAGGTGAGAAGTGCAGGAGACAAAACCTTCCCACCTTCTCTGGGGGACATGACAGTTGTTCAGAGAGGCATGCACAGCTGGGACAGCTAAGGAGGTCCCAAGGATTCATGATGGCAGCAAGTGACCCTTTATCTGTGGAGAAAAAGGTGCGGGAACACCCTTAGCTGTCAGAGCAGCCCCCCCTCCCAAAAAAAAAGAAAAGTATTTCTAAGCAGTGGCCAACAGCCCTGCCTGTGCCCCTCTAGGCAGACATTAGTCAGCAGCAATCTGCTGACTCCTGGAAACCCTACACGTGGGCATGGGGATGTCCACAGGCAGTTTTACGAGGGTAAGACCTCTAGAGAGACGCTACACCTGGGCAGGCTTCCTCTCCCTGCCTGTACCTGCCCAGGGTGGTGAGACTTCGGACGCTCTCATCATGCATGACCCCTCCAAGCTGCCAAGTATCTCTTACAACTCCCTGCTGGGCAGCAATGCCAATGCCTCGGGCTTGCAGAACAGCCGGTCGGATGGTCCCTGAATTGTACAAGCAGAAGGTCGGGGAGACTACTAAAAATCTACATAACCAGGGTAGGAAAAGGGAATGAAGAAAAAAGTAACTTCCCTGACCGGGAATCGAACCCGGGCCGCGGCGGTGAGAGCGCCGAATCCTAACCACTAGACCACCAGGGACTTGTACAGTATTATCACATATCCTTCCTCAAGAACTAATTCACATAACCACACCCCCCCCCCCCCCCCCCGCCTTTTTGCCCGTCTCCTTTCTCTTCTTTGTGCTCCCCCGTTCCGGGCAGCACCAAGTCCCGAGAAAGCTGTGTGTAGGGTGGGACGTTCCATTCCACCCCACGGAAAGGGGGAATCGGCGGCGGGGTGGGGAAGAGAGCGGCCGCCTCAGGCAAGGCGGGTGAAGGTCCCTCGCCGTGGGCGGGAGGCGGGATGGCCGCGCAGGACAGGTCCCCGGGCTCTGCCGTCGGTCTGGCGGTGCAGGAGTGGGAGCCGGTGACCCCCGCACAGCGCGACAGGCAAGAGCTGCGAGGCCAGAGCAGAGGGCGGGTCGTTAGGAGGAAGGCGCCGGGCGGGCCGGGTCTCCCTCCTCCCGCCGCCGCTGGCGGGAGCGGGGCTGAGCGGCGTTATTTTTACTCAGTTCGTGTTGCCTGTTCGCGGTGCTCCTTGTGGGACAGTCCCTCTGCGGCGTGCTGCCGTAACGGCTCCTGGCAAGGCCTCGTCAGCCAAGCGCTCTGCGCTGCCCGCCCGGGCCGGGATGGCCATGTGTGCCGGGGGGTTCCGCCGCCCCGCTCTAATTGCGTTCCAGGCAGGCTGCGGGGACAACAAACCACACAGCAGCTCCGTTCTTCGGTGTCTGGTCTGCCTCAGGTGGGAGCCCGTGGCAGTTCCCTCGCCTTGTGCTGCCTCACCCCATAAATGTGAATCTGTGACTCTGCTTTTTTTCTTTTGGTAAGGTTTCAATGCAAAAAGTGAAAACTCTGCCATCGGTGCAGATGCTAACTCCATAAGTGCTTATTCCTCTGGCATGTTGATTTTGTGAGCAAAGTAGATCTTTGCTCATGAAAAACAGAAAAACAGATGCCTAGCTGTTCTAGCAAAATAAATTTTCCCTATTTAAACAGTGTCTGCCAGAGGATTTCCTCTACACAAGGAAATTTATCTAGTTCTTAAACCCTCTGCCCCTGAAATGCAGTATCTAAGAAACCTTTTCCGTGTTAAGATAGATAAACTTCAGACTTTATGCTTGTGGACTCTGCAAATATGCATTAGCTTATATTTAAAGGCTTTAGAATTGGAAAGCAAACCTACCAAGACCGCTTTACTCAGGGGTGTACTCAGGAGGTTTGTGTGTTTGGTTTCTGTCTCACCAGAGTCCCTGTTCAGCCAACAGTTCCTCTCATCCCAAACCTTTCGCAGTAGCAAACTTGAACAAAACATGTATCTTAATTACATTGAAACTTTCTTTTGTCCAAACAGCAATTTTACCGTGCAATGAGGCAGATAACTTATAAAATGTAGTTTACAATCGGGCCCTATTAGATACAGTCTGCTGTATTATATACTGCAGGAACTGCATTTCACATGTGTGTATCAATAGCAGCTTCTTTGGCAAGAGCAAGGCATTTCAGGCCTTAAGGAGGCCAAGCTGTGGAGCACTGGAGGCAGAGCACAGCTCAAACTGAGGCCACTGCAAAGAGGGCGATGTGATTAGGTGAGTGAGGTCACCTGGTCCCAGCAGGTCATCTGTGCTCCTTGTTGAAGAGAAAAGGCAAAAGGGGACCTGGTTTCCTGCAACTCTGAACCAGCAAGGAACACCAGCAAAATATTAAAATGGTTCTGTGCTGCAGAAACTGAGCTAGCTTTAAAGGAATTACGCTTCACTAGGTCCACAGTGTCATGGTTAAAAGCATAGGCTGTGTGCTTCTCAGTTGGGTTTTGGAGGGTACTGATTTCTGTGTTTTGATGGCTGTGATACTAGCACACTTCAGACGGCTAGGTTAAAACCAGGACAGGTCCACATCAGCTGCATTTGCAGTGTTGAAGATATTTGTTACAAAAGGATAGTTGCTACTGTTTGTTCTTGGAGTGCCTCTGTTGTGTGACATCTCAGAGGAAGGTACAGGTGAGCTCCCTGATTCTTAAGCTGCCTGGGTGATAGAGATAAAACGTTCCTCCTCACCATTTCATAAAAGTAGCTGAGCCTATGAAAGATCTCATGATCGATGGCAGGGTGGGCGAATGTGTTTTGTCCATGTCTTCGGAAACTCTCAGATGTAGAAACAAATAATTCTTGCTCTATTATGCTTGACAATCAAGAAGTTATTTTTGAGGTCTGTAATATATCATACTAAATGCCCGTTGACTAGTGAAAGTGTCATTGATTACAACCGGAAGAGTAGTGAAAACTCTGATGTGTGTTCTAGAGAAGTTTTACTGAAATAAGAAATATTTTCCTGGGTGTGAACGCAGGTTGTGGAGCGTTGGGGGCTGACCGCTAGACCACCAGAAAAGTAGCACTGAGACTCATATGTTGTCTAGTTATTTTTAGAAGTATCTTTTCTGTACAAGTCATGTGCACTGACAAAAGATGATGCCGCTTCTTTGGCTTCCTGTACCCGATAGAGAAACGCATCAGTGAAACTGCCAGCGATTCAGCCTCCTGCCAGCGCAGAAGCAGCCGGTGCCTGCGCCTGCATCCCTGCAATGCTGGTTGGAGAAGAATGCTCTTCCTGAAAGCACCAGGGAAGGAATGTCTGAGGCCGATGCTTCTTTTGACTCGACACAACGGAACGGCAGTGTGTCAGTAAAACCATGTGAGTAACCTTCAGTGTAGAAGTACTGTGCCCCAGCTTTCAGAATCTGGTATGCAAAGCAGAATTTTGGAACCCGAAAAAACAGAGCAATTACTTTAAATGCAAGCTGTAAAGCAGCATGCAATTAACTTGTCTGTTCCATATGAATATATTACATATTATAATTGCTGTAATTTGCCACGTTAATTGATGTGTGACAGTAGATTTACTATGTAAAAATGAGTAAGAATAACATCAAAATAATGTGCTAATTTACTGAAAGTATTAGGGTATGTTTCTGCTATATAATGGTAAGTACAAATAGTCCTTAGTACCTGGGGTACATGCTTCAGCAGTAGCAAAAATCCTGATTTGCACAGAAGCTGTAAATGGTATTTATAACTATGTATAACGTGTGCATTTATCACTCCTTTCTTTCCTCAACTGTGTATTTGATCTGGAAAATCTTGGCATCAGCTTTTCTTACTTAAGTTAGCTTGATTTAAAATGTACATCATCCTGGTTTCAGGGAGGTGGGGAGGAAAGGGGAGGAAAATATGATGCGCAATCTTTTGCTGTTTTATGCTTAATTTCCATGTATGGTCAGAATGGTTACCTAGCTGTTAGATTATAATGATTTTTCTGGGGGAAAAATACTATTGTAGTTTATATTTCTTATATCTATTCTC
This sequence comes from Pampusana beccarii, assembly GCA_013399365.1. Classification (NCBI taxonomy): domain Eukaryota; kingdom Metazoa; phylum Chordata; class Aves; order Columbiformes; family Columbidae; genus Pampusana; species Pampusana beccarii. Next base: position 216,538 of record VWYH01010583.1, read on the forward strand.
ACTGTAATAGTGTTTTTATGGAAAGAATCTAAGGAAAATCTCAAAAGGGTTGTCCAAATGTTACAGCAGTTCTGATACTCCTCACTACAAGATAGTCTTCCAAGCTGTGCAGTGACTTGCTCTATCTTCTTGCAGTTTAATTCAAATAGAGCAAGGGGGCAGTATTTGAGAATGTGCAGTGTCATGTCTTAATATTGTGCAGACTAGTCATTTAGTATTTACAGAAAATATTTTTAAAATCCTGAAGTAAAATGAGGGAGCAACTCACTAAGAATATTTTTATAAATAATTTTACAAGGTCTTGTATTGTTTTCTTTGATCTTCTTCCCCTCACACCATGTTTCATCCAGGAAGACCTGTGTCAGCTTTTTTTACTCTTAGCCTGTGTTAAAATGCATTTGATTCTGGGTTTCAGGACAAGGTATGGCAGTGGGGTGCTTTATCCAGTGTCCACTGAGCTCAGCAAAATACCTTAGTTGAAACAAATACAACTTCTTTATAATTTCGTTTATCTGAGCAAATGCTTTTTCTTTTACAGCCATTCTTCTGCAAAGCATTTTGGAAGAAACTTCTGTTTTGCTCTGTTAGACAGTAGAAATGTGTGCACAGAGCTGGTTATTAAGGCAGAACTTCTTATAAAAAGGTTTCAAGCTCTAGTGTCCTTTATTTTTGTGAAACTCGTAGAAATGTTTAATACCTCTGTCAAACTGAGTGATATCTGGACAATCAATTCAAAGTTACAGGGTTTAGTTGGGGACACTCAGAAAATTCATCATTACATAAACTGAAGAAACCAGGCTAAAAATAGCGATGTATTGTTACAGAAGTCAGCCCCCAGTGCATGGTAGGATCAAGCAGAGCCTCAATTATGCATAAAAATCTGCCTGTATGAAACCTGTTTTGTGACTACTTCATGGTGAATAGTTCTAAGAGTAATTGGGAAAACCAGGATGACTGCTAGTGGAAAAAGAAAATATTTGTGTCACCTTCATTTTTATACCTTTTCAAAACTGGACTGTTACGGTATTTAAGCTCATCAGTGTAATTCTTTATGGCAGGTTGTCTTTCTTAAATAAATGAGCCATAAGCTAACAGTTGCAGATGCTCAAATGATTTACAGGAACTATACATGAGCAACACAATTTTTTTTTCCTAAATTAGTGTAAGCTGATCAGAGTACAGGCCATAAACTTCTTGTCAGTAACTCTAACCTTTTTTTTCTGTGTAATGTGTGCAACTCTATTAATACACACTGAAGTGTGTATTGTGGGAGATCAAAACCCGTTCAGACATTGTACTTAAGTGTCCCAAGTCTGTTCTGTTTTCCATGTGTTATGTGTGTGAGTTTGAGCAAGAAATATTTTTCTAGGATAAAAATTGACAATTTGGAAATGATTAAAAAAACAAACTTGCATTTTGTCTCTATCAGAATCGTGCAGTGATAAAACAAATTTGCCCAATCCTGAAAAGAATGAGCGACATGAATGAAAGATTTTCTCAGATGTTCTAAGCATTGCTATCACAAAGACAATGAATTAAACTCTATTAGATCATTTTTATTCAAATCAATTGCCATGGAGCATATTGCCCTGAGAAAGAGCAAACCATCCAGGCTGTTTTCTATCCTCCAAGCCGTAGAGGGACCAAAACTAAATTTTATTCCAAAGGTTTTATTTCAAAGATTATGTGTGTGTGTGTGTATATATATATATATATCTCATATTAATTGTTGTAACAGATAGTCAGGCATTACCTCTTACTTGTAGACTTAGTTAAATAAAATGGTATATTAGATCCCACTCACACAATTTATTCCAATGACATTAATTCTGTGGGTTGAGCTTCAGGCAATAACCCATGGTGTGATACCCAGAACTCGTACGATGCTTTTGTTCCAGTCCTAGCCCGCTTATTCTGCTCCTCTGACAGGAGGTTGAGTAATTTCTTCCCTATGCCAGCTGGCTAAAATATGTATTTTAAATGCTTGGGGCAATGCAAATACTGTTGAAATGTGTATGGAATCTATGCATTGTCCGCACGGAGCTTTCTACACCATACAGTAGAAGTGCTTGGAATGATGATGGAGAGTGAACTGGTACATGAGGACAGAGACACCTTTTCCTGGAGCTAAAATAAGGTGTTAGTCACTGTCATTGTTGTACAAGTTCAGCTAAGAGATAAGTAGGTTTTCCACCACTTTGATGGCCAGGGCTGCATATCTTCTATTTGCAATTTGGCAAATCCAAAAGAAGTCAGGTAGGTGGTACTATTTTAGGTCTGCAGTTTTCCTCCTATTTTTTTTTTTTCCAATTTTGTTACCTAAGCAGTGCCAGAGGAGTAACTGAGAGCATGGCCCCGTTCTGTGCTGTGTTAGAGAATGCTTGTGCCAGTGAGGTCTTTGAGATTTTAACCAATATAACCTTGGGCTTTCCTGTCTTTTGCCTGGGTAATGATATAGATGTAACAGGTAGTAACTGCAGTATGCCATCAAAATGTATCCTCTAAGCAGGAGACTCTGTTTTAAGGAAAATCTGTGTCTTATAGAATACACCATGTTGGAAAAAAAAATATCAGATGCAAACTTCAAGTTTAGCTGGAAGTACAGCAACAAAGGTTAGTGGAGGAGTCGAGACGGTAATTGTCCCAGTACTGACATTGACTGGTAGAAAGCATGTGCTAGGAGCAGGGTAATGGTAGCACTGGCAGATGGCCACGTGTCCGTACTGGAGTTGCATTTGGTCCTGAAAATGACACATATGATTTTGAAATGGATCTTTAAGCAGCTGTTAGGTTAAAAAAAACAAGCTTCTGACAAATACCTCTCTTAAAAGTAACACTTGTTGGATTTGTAGCATAACTACAAAAATATTCTTATCTTGAGACACCTCTGCACCACTTGCTATTTTATTTTGGCATGCTCTCTTAGCATGTCTGGTACATGTGTATGTATATACTTTGTGGTTTTATTTATGCAGGTATCTTCAGGCTTTTGCCTTGCAGAATCTGACATTTAATCGTGTTACAATACTGTAGGCCTTTCCCTAAGCTTTCCGATCTTGCAGAGCTGATTACTGATGGAAGGAGGGAGTAGGAAGCTAGATCTCATTCAGGTGAGAAGCAAACGTCTAGAAGGGTTACCTGAAGTTACCTCAGGTAAGGGCATGGAGCTTATGGTAACTATAGCAGGTTTTGGTTTTGGGGGGTTGGGTGAAGAAACCTGAATGCTGGCAATGTGGAAACACCAGATAAAGTTTGTAGGCTTTTCTGTTTCCCGCGGATCTAAAGGCTTTGGTTAACCTCAAATTTCAAAACGGGTTGTTTTGTTTTAGTACTGTCCTTGAGAAAACTCCTCTCCGGAGGCAGAGCCCGGCACCTGCGCTTTACGAGGAGTTACTCGGCTTTTCTGGGGGGCTCAAAGGCAGCCCCCTTTCCCCAGGACAGGGCTTGCCGGCACCGCAGCGGGTGCGTGAGTGCTGGGGCCCCTGGAGCGACCGGCTCGGGAAAAGCGCGCCCTCCTCCCCCCGCTCCCGGAGCGCTGCTTCCAGCCCGAGCCTGCCGACCCCCGCCCCGGGGCGACCGCGATCCGCCGGGGCCGAGCGGGAGGCGGGATCGCCGGGGCGGGGCGGAGCGGCGGGCTGGGGCGGGGGGGA